>JAVJIF010008173.1:0-135836 GCA_038442645.1 Agave tequilana | reverse complement strand
AGCTCTTGTGGTTAAGTATAAGTGAGGCACACACACAAGCAAGCAAGCATATAAAGATGAACAATATGAAATAATGCAAGGCACAACACAAGCAAATGGATATGAATGATATGAATGATGCTTTGCAAATAAAAGAGAGAGGGTTTAGAGGCAATGGATCAAACGCAAACACAATGATATGTTCCGAAGTTCGAGCCCCTAGCTCTACGTCCCCGCCTTCACCGAGAAGGATTCTAATCCACTAAAGGAGTACCGAACTCCTCTCTCAACCTTACAATGTCCGAGGCAATACAACCACAAATCCACCTCTACCAAAGAGGAATAAGGCCCGTAGCCAACAACAGACACAATCACCTCTACGAAGAGGGATCCAAACACCACAACTCCACCTCTCACTAGAGGGAGCAAACCACAATCCTCAACCTCTACAAAGAGGGAGCAACCCAACAATGTAAAGGGTTTTTACAACAAGTGGTTTCTTTCAACCACAAACAATCTCTCTCTTTTTCACAAACAAATGATCTATAGAATAGGATAGGTGATAGCTCAAGTGTGAAAAAACTAGGTGTTTGGAAAATAAAAACTCAAAGAAATAATCTTGGGAAAACTCTTGAAGATAATAGAAATGAAGAACAAACACAAATCTCCCAAAATTCTATTTTCTTTGATTTTTCCAAAAATCTAAAACAATACAAAGATAAATCTTTTTGGCACAAAACTCTTTTGAAAACTTGTTTAAAAATAGTAGAGAAAGTCTGGAAATTTGGCTCTCAAAATCTTAGTTAAAACTCCCAAGAAATGGGGTATATATAGGCTCCCAAGAGAACTAGCCGTTAGGCTGATCTGTCAGCCTGACAGGCTGGCGGTCGACCGGCCGGTCGACTGCCAACGGTCATAAATATGACCGTTGGGGCATCCCGGTCGACCGTCCGGTCGACCGCCCAGATACAGAGAGCAAAGCTCTCTTGTCCGGTCGACCGCCCGGTCGACGGCCCACTGTGTCTGCCAGACGTGCACAAGGCTGTGCACGTCGGTCGACCGCATGGTCGACCGACCTGCCCTGTCAGCCACAGTCTGGGTCAGAAACTAGGTAAATAATTTTTAAAAATTCTTTTATCTCTTCTAAAAATCCCCAAAAATAGTTTAACATTTTACATTGATATATAAATATGTGATAAAAATTTCAACTCAAATATCAAGCAATTTGAACTATTTTTGTGTCTTATCATTTTTACCAAAACCAAAAACTATATTTTATCAACCTTGAATTTTTCAATAGGAAATCTGATTTTTCCTAAAACTCATTGAAATGCAAAAACATGATATTTAAACACATTGAAGCATGTTGCATATGGACATAAGTCCAATATACATGAAACATATATATATATATATATATATATATATATATATATATATATATATATATATATATATATATATATATATATATATATATTATATATATATATATATATATATATATATATATCATAGTTTTTGTCTTTAAATCCAAAAAATTGTTTTGTTAAAAATACCAAAACATTAAAACACATGAATAGGTAAATCAAACTAAGTTTGTATAAGAAGTTTAAGCATGCATGTATAACTAGAATTACATATAAACCATTTAAACTTGTTTTGATCAAACTATTCATGAAAACAAATATCGGTTTAAACTAAAACCGAAAAATCATAAAACGTGTGTGTTGTGCACTTGAGCATATCAACTATTCTTATCTTTACAAATGGATCTAAACGCACTAAACTAAAACTAGGATACCTAAGTCTTCTTGGCGATCTTCAATCTTCAAGCCGACTCGATCCCAAACGTGATCCACCGAATGCAAAGGTATGATCTTGATGCTCGGGCACTAGAATCACCATGAAAAGCTTCTAAAACATCTTGTTGAAGCTATCACCAAGTAATATCTTGGTTAATGATCTGAAACTTAAACAACACAAGATTATTAGTAAACATAACTACATGAGTTATTCATCATCAAAACTAGAGTGGAAGGCCTCTGGGCTAACAGAATTCAGATAGCATCTCGGCGCTACTTCCTGTGCATAACAAGTCATCAATATAAAAACAAATTATTAGAAATTCGCCTCGATGGTTCCTCTTCATGTAGATGGCATGTTCATAAGGACATTTGGTGAAGCCGTTTTGATGAAGATAACCATCAATTCGGGCATTCCATGCCCGTGGTGTCTGCTCTTTAAGCCGTATAGGTTAAGGTTTTTTTAGGTGATATACTTTGTCTTCTAGCCCTTTTACCAGAAAACCTTCTGGTTGTTGGACATACACCTCTTCTTCAAGAATACCATTGAGAAATAATGACTTGACATCTAGATGATATATCTTCCACCTGTGATGAGCTACAGGTGAAATTAATAGTCTCACCATGTCTAATCGAGCAACTGGTGCAAAGATTTATTCATAGTCGATGCCATATTTTTGTTTGTAACCTTTCGCTACAAGCCTCGCTTGTACCGATCAACTTCATCATCTGCTGTGCGTTTGATTTTGTAACCCATTTGACACCTATTGCCTTGTGATTTTGTGGAAGTGTTGTCAACTCTCATGAGCTCTTCTTCTAGATGGCATGCATCTCCTCTTTCGTTGCTGATCGCCAACAATCTTCTTCCTTAGCCTCTTGGAAAGTGAGAGGCTTATGATCAGCATATAAGCAGAAGAGATTAGTCTCTCCATCTTCTTCTATCTGCTTAAAGATCTCCCTGAGGCTTCTCATTTTGATGGGACCTCATTGCACGGAGGATTCACTACTACCTTCCCCGAAAGATGGAGAACCTCTTGCAGGAGACGGTGTAGCATGTTGAGGAGATGGTGGTGTAGCTGGTGGTGGAACCTCATATAGGGGCTCGTCAGGTTCATTCACCACGGGTTGCTCTTTGACAGTCACTTCATTGCTCCAACTCCATGCTTCACCTTCAGTGAAGACAACGTCTCTACTAACCACTAGTTTCTTAGTTAGTGGATTGTAGAGCTTGTATGCCATCGACTTCTCTCTATATCCGATGAAATTGTATTTTTCACCATGATTGTCAAGCTTCTTCCTTTTGACTTCAGGTACTTGAGCATATGCAACACACCCAAAAATTCATAGATGTGCGACATTAGGTGTGTAGCCGCTCCATGCCTCTTGAGGAGTCTTGCCCTTCATTGCTTCGTCGGGCATCGGTTGAGCAAGTAAGTTGAACATACCACAGCTTCCGCCCAAAACTGCTTCGACAACCCCTTTTCTTTGAGCATGGTTCTTATCATGTCAAGAATAGTGAGGTTCTTGTCATGTCAAGAATAGTGCGGTTCTTTCTTTTTGCGATGTCATTTTGCTGTGGTGTGCAGGTAGTAGCAAACTGCCTCTTTATGCCTTACTCCCTGCAATATTCTTAAAATATATTTGAAGTGTACTCACTACCTCGATCAGATCGGAGAGTTATTAGCTTGTGGCCACTCTCCGCTTCAACAAGAGCTTTAAAATTCTTAAAGGTAGTAAAGGCAGCAGATTTTTCTTAAGAATGTACACCACAACTTTCTACTGAAATCATCAATGAAGGTAATAAAATATCTATTACCTCCTATAGAGACGGGATCTAGTGGTCCGCAGATATTAATATGAACAAGTTGCAATGGTGCCTCCGCTTTTCACGACTTTCCACTAGGAAAAGAAAGTCGTGCTTGCTTGCCAATTATGCAAACTTCACAAGTATGACTTGGTGGATCGATTATTAGTAAATCTCGTACCATGCCGGTTGTAGATAGTAGCTTTAGGCCGCTGAAGTTTAGATGGCCGAAGCGAAGATGCCACCTCCATGACTCATTCTTCATGAGTCCTTGAACACACTTCTCTACTTTCGTGTTTAGATGTAAGAGAAACATGCGGTTCCTTGTCATCTTAACACAAGCTATTAGACGTCCTTTTGCATTTTTCAACCAAAGATGGTTGTTCTCCATATATACTTTATATCCTTTTTGAGTAATTGACCGATGCTGAGAATATTACTTTTCATGTTAGGAATATAATAAATATCAAAAATATACTCGGGTTTACCATCCTTTTGGTAGATTTTGATCTTCCCTGTGGCTTCAACGAGGAGTTTTGAAAAATCTCCCAAGCTCACACTTCCATGAACTCCTTTTGCGAGTTCCATGAAAAGTTCTTTCTTTCCGCACATGTGGTTGCTAGCACCCGAATCAGGGTACCAAACATCATTCTGAACACTTGAATCATCATGAGCAAGAAGAAGAGTATAGTTATTACCCACATCATTTGTTGCTTCAACGAGATTGGTAAGATTTTCATTTCTGTGCCAGCAATCTGAGGCATAGTGTCCAAATTTCTAACAGTTGTAGCATTGGATGTTCTTACTGTTTCCACGTCCAGATATAAATCTTCCCCGATTGCTTCGTTCTCGACCTCTGAAGCTTTAAAACTCCACTTGATTTTGAGTGGTTCGTTGTTGGGGACCACGTCCCCTACCTCGACCACGATCATGACCTCTACTATGTGAGTCTCGATCATTTAGAGTCAGCTTTGACTCTAATGCTTGTTCCAAAACTATGAAACTGGTTTTCTTTTGCATGCCTTGCTCATGAACTTGGAGAGATTCCAAAAGCTCCCCTATTGAGATCTCCTCTAAATTTTTGGACTCCTCAATTTCCGCCGCCACGTGCTCGAACTATGATGTGAGGGATCGGAGCAATTTCTCTATCACTCGGATGTCCTCCATCTTCTCTCCATTTCTCCTCATTTTATCTATAATTAGAAGTAATCGTGAATAATAATCAGAGATTTTTTCTTCAACTTTTATTTGAGCAGCTTCAAGATCGCCCCTCAAAGTTTGGAGGTGAATTCGCTTCACCCGCTCGACTCCTTTGTAGATGGTAGCAAGGATTTCCTATGCTTCCTTGCTCGTCGTTACTTCGGCAACTCTGCGAAGGTAGACTCGCCCAACCCTTGATAAAGTAGAAAATAAGCCTTGCTATCCTTCTTTCTTTGCTCTTTAAGAGCCTTCTTCTCTTCGACGGTGTAGGCGACTTCTACCTCTGATGTGGGTTCCTTGAACCCATTAAAGATTAGCTCCCACAACTCTTGAAAACCAAATAGAGCTTTCATCTGAATTGATCAACTCTCATAGTTATCTTTCAATAACTTGGGTACTTGTGGATTGATGAGATTGTTGGTGGAGGCTATGCGGAGAAGAGGAAATGGAAAAGAAATTAAATTGGCTCTGATACCAATTGTTGTACTAGTCTACGAACTAATATACTATAATCTAAAATTTTAAGTAGAGAATGGATCTTATTCAACTTTTGTTTCTTGCTTCCTTGCTTGAAAAATCAAAGAAGTATACTAGCCTTTTATAGGTTTCAAAGAAAAAACTTACAAGAATACCAACCATCTACCTTAATGCCATAAATAAATGACAATAATGCATATATGACTTTTTAACTTTTTCAATTCATGGTGACTTTTCATTTCTTCAAATTGATGATGATGACTCTTCATTTCTTTCAATTAATGATGATTCTTCATTTCTCCTAATTGATGATGATGACTCTGTATTTCTTTCAATTGATGATCACTCTTCATTTCTCCTAATTAATGATGATGACTCTTCATTTCTTCCAATTGATGATGACTCTTTATTTCTTCTAATTGATGATGATGACTCTTCATTTCTTCACCTTATAATGTCGCTTCTACTTTCAAAATTAATATCATAAAAGACATTTTTATTTGATATTCTAACAATTTATCGGTGAATTCATTAAAATGCATTGTGCAAACCCATATACAATGCTTGCCCTATCTCTCTATCCTCCTTTGACCTGAAAGCCCACCACACCCAACTCTACATGCTTCAGCCATTCTTAAAAGTGTGTGATTGATTAATTTCCAAGGGCTTGCTTCTACTCGACTGTGGGCACAAACTTAATTCCTAAAGATGATAGCATCTCCCTCTTGGTGATAGGAAGATGGCTGCAACTATGCTTAATGACTTGGACTTTTTCATGTCTATGAAAAATTCTTTTCATCCACTACACAAGCTTGCATCTGAGTTAAACTAAGTTGTGGCCAAAGCAAAGCCTCGAGCTTAAGAAATTGCGATCGCACTCGCAAGAAAGAAAGGGAGAAGAAAAGAAAGAATGTCCTTGAATCTCAAGACAAAGCTTAGGATAATGGCATTTAGGTCCATGTTCATGTCAAGATTAGAGTTCAAAGTTATTTGTAATCCAAACTAATTTGCTTGGAGCATTTGCAATCTGACAATGTAACTATATCCGAAGGGGTGTTGAATGATAAACTTGATTTTTTGCCTAGTAACGAATGGGTTTATTTTAGGTTTATTATTTATTTAGTGATAGTAGGGTCCGATCCAGTCTAATTTCTAGAGAATTCTATATTCTAGGGATTATTTTTCTAGAGAAGTTTATATTCTAGAGAGTATCTTTATAGAGAGTTCATGGTTAAATTGACCATGGTGGTTGAAAAGTGTATTTAATTGTATGTCTAGAATGTTGGATCTAATTTATTCTATACAAGATCTACATATATATTATAAGCCTCTTTTTTAATATCAAAGAGAAGGAGAGTTTAGGCATACCTGATTCTATCACGAAAGAGATGTCGAAGGTTGCACGATCTCGAAGACGCTGGAGTTGAGGGAGGGGATTCTTTTCTTCAGCCACCAAGTTCTCTTCTTGATCCTTAGAGGAGATGAGAGGCCTCCAAGAAATAAACTAGGTCATGATAGATTAGTGGTGGAGAGGGAATCCTACCCATGATATATATATAGCATCAAGGAATTCTAGTTCAACTTATCATAAATCTAGACCCTTGATTGATAATATGAGCTCCACATGTGTAGATGAGTCTCACATCTTAATTTAAATATACTATGGCTAAGTGTAAATAAAACATGTCTAGACCCAAGCCATTAGGCTTGATCAATTCTTTATTGGATCCAACAACATAGGCTTATGATACGGGTGTATAAATCCAATTAGACTTGTGTAGGCCCAAATTAATCTAGACTCTAATCCAAATAAGTCTAACAATCTCCCACTTAGACTAAACAAGTCATACTGGAAGGATGTTTATACATAACTTTACGATACCAAAACTTTACCCGTCAATAAACCATGTTTCAAAACAATCTGGTTCATTAAGTGTCCGGCCACAGCACATGGCGGTCGTTATTTCTGTATAATCGAGGTAGGATCTTCCACATCACAAATTTCAAAACCTTAATGACATAGATCAAATATGGACGTGTGGCATTAAAATGTTCTCTGATCGAATAAGGTACAATTTCAACTAGTTTTCACTTCATGACTTCAATGAGTCTAACCTTATGACTCCAACGAATCTATCTTTATGACTCCAACGAGTCTAACCTTATGACTCCAATGAGTCTAATTGCTAATTCAACAAACTCAAATGCGCAAAAGTAGACTTTAAGAAAAACAGCTATAACTTTATTTATCAAAATAAACAAATATATATAAAGTGCACTTAGAAAAATGTCTGTTATATGAAATTATCCATTCCTACTAAATTAAGATATAATCAAGACTAGCCATCCTCATATGAGCAATATGCTCTAAGAAAATTTTAGGTGAAAATTCTTTAATGAGTGGATCTGTAATGTTAAGAATAGTACTTAACACTATCAACGACACAATGTGATTCCGAACTTTATCATTGATGACAAGAAACTTGATGTCGATATACTTCGACTTTGCTGAACTCTTGTCACTATTACAGTAAACTCTATAACTTTCATTGTCATAGTGTAGTTATAATGGCCTCTCGACTAAATCCATCATCTTCCTATAATCAGGAAAATGTAACCTGACGTTGACTTTCTATTGTCGATACATCCAGCATAATCTGAATTTGTGTATCCGATCAGCTACAACTGATCAGATTTCTTACAGTTTTCTGTAGATATCGCATTACTTTCTTGGCAGTCTTCCGGGGATCAATCCCAAGATTGATCAAGTATCTGCCAACTTTCTTAACGGTATATGCTATGTCTGGACGGGTACAAACTTGAGCATGTTGACACTTTAAAAAAGATAAGATTCTAACTGGCCGGGACAATGTCTAAACTTGTTGACATTTATAAAAGACAAGTGACAGACAAGCTGACGACCAGTTCTGTACCCATCTCCGAGGGACAAAGCAGCAACTTGGACTCTACTAATCCAGTGAAGCAGACAGTGAGCCCAGATTGTCTCTGAAGAGACCTAAGCAGGTCTAAGATGCTAGGTTAGCTCAATACTTACCATCGCATGAGCCCAAAGGATAGCCTCGCCTGAGAGACTAAGTTTGTCCAACATCGCCTCAAAGCCATTCAAAGCTCCATCAGTAAGCTAACTTACAGCTTCGCCTGAAGTACTCAGTTAACTCCGTAGAGAGTTAGCTTCGCTCGAAGCTACACCCAACCGCGCAGAAGGATGTTCGGTAGCTTCGCTACAGATGTTATCTAGCTCCGCTGAAGAGCTTTCTTCTGACTTCGCCAGATGCTCCTTCCAGCTCCGCTGCGAGCTCGACGCGGGTGCTCCACTGCGGGTCTTTGATGGTCAACCTTTGACCAATTAAATCTCCAGATGATATCAAATCAATTCATGATCAAGATCAAATCTAATCAAGATCAAATCTGAGATCAAATTTGGCAGTTACTTGCCATAATCTCTTGACTCTCCTAAAACAAGTAAGAGGATCAGGGGAGATCTTCCAATTATATGGAAAGAATCAAAACAGATCAGGAGATCAACGCTACCTGCTATTCCTAACTTCGCATAAGCTGATGCTAGCCTCGCAGCAAGGCTACTTTCCAGATTTAAACAGATTGACTCAATCTGTTTTCAGATTTTCAAGGGACAATTATACCCCTGCTCTCCCTATAAATAGCCCACCAGAGGCACAAGGCACACACACGGAGGCTGAAAAAATAGAGAAACGGCTAAACAGA
Organism: Agave tequilana; assembly: GCA_038442645.1. Taxonomy (NCBI): domain Eukaryota; kingdom Viridiplantae; phylum Streptophyta; class Magnoliopsida; order Asparagales; family Asparagaceae; genus Agave; species Agave tequilana. Next base: position 126,827 of record JAVJIF010008173.1, on the reverse strand, counting down.
GACCTATTCTCTTGTTTCCAAGAATTCAGAGAACTGCTTCTCTAATCAGGGTACTGATACCCTAAGTCTTCCTCTCAAGGAATCTCCGGAACCAGGCGAGAAGGAATTCCTAAGTGGAGGCAGTTTGAGAAGTAACAAGAAGGTTCTACCAACCTTCTGTTCTCCGATTCCCCGAACCAGGCGAGAAGGGAATCCTATCGATCGCATCGTCAAAGGGACAAAGTGGTCGCGCGCTGACCAGACTCCTATCGGCACACTTCTCCAGAATCTCAGAGGAGATCTACTTGTAATCTTTTGTGTTACTTGTAATTTAGCTCCTCGACCCCTTTTTTGTAAGTTTTCCCCTTTGCAAAATCAATGGAAAATAGAGCATACATCAGACTTTCAACAACTGATACATATGGAATGTCTTTCATTTTCTCTTTCTGTAGGTCGTTCTTAGGACATTGGAGTAGACTCAAGTTATCTCCCCTAGAGTAATTTTTCATACCACATCTATCTAGCACCTTATAGATATAGGCCTTTTGTGATAAACATAATATTTCACGTGTCCTGTCACGTTGAATCTGGATGTCTATCACAAAAGAAGCTTCTCTAAGATCTTTTATTTCAAAGTTCTTTGAGAGAACTTTTGGTCTCAAGTAAAATAACCATATCGTTACTTGCTAGTAGAATGTCATCCACATATAGCACAAGAAATATAAGTCTACTCTCTTTAAATTTATGGTAAATGCATTGATCATCTACAATCTTCTTAAAACCAAAATCAGATATTACTTTATCAAATTTCAAATACCATTGAGATGCTTGCTTTAGACTATAAATGGGTTTCTTTATTTGCAAACCAAATATTAAGAACCTTTTGCTTTAAAACTTTCAGGTTTCACCATACAAATTTCTTCAAAAGAAAATTTTGAATAAGTCTAGTACCATAAAACAAAATTTTGGAGAGAGTTAAATTAATTATTATTAGCCTCAAAGGGTGAAGAAAAAAACACAAATCAGGGATTAATCTTATCATGATACAAACACAAAATCTCATAACCCTATTCCTACTATAATACAGATTTGTATCCAACACTATTTGTCATCAATATGATTAATTACCTCTGGTACATGAATCCACATTGAGGAGAATATTGGTGACAAACTTGTAGTTGGATTAGGAATTTGTTGTGGGTAACTTTTTTGGACAATCCTTCTCATGTATGGAAGTACTTGAAAGGTGTCACAAGAAAATTGTCACAGGAATCATATACTTCAACGCACATAAACTTTATTTCCACATATATAACAAGTCTTAACATATACAAAGTGATATTTCACCAATAGCACACTAATAAAGCTTATTGCATGACTTTTGCAAAATACTCGCAGCAACCTACATAACTTGCTTGATCAAACATCATTCCAAGTAATCTTATAGTTCCCAATCTTTCCCTTCGGTATCCCCAAAGCCTTCCACACAGCCGGCGAAGCATCAACTACGTTGTTTCCACACGGCACGCGAAAGCCACGCTGAGAGTCGCAACCGTTGACGGAATCACACTCGTCCACAACTTTGGCCACGACTGACTTCCCGTGCCCTTTGATCCTTATGTTCTTCAAGCATCGGCTTCCTCCGTTGTACCACCCTGTAGAAAGCGCAACCACCAGCTCATTGTTACCGTGGTACTTGTTGTCGCACTTTGCAGTGCCTCTCTGATGAATTTTGTTGCCGTGTTTTGGAACATTATTGCTGGTGACAACATTGTGTCTGCGTCCATCTTGAGTAGTATTGAATCTATTTCGATCAAGAGAACCGAATCTGTGTCCATCTTGAGTAGTATTGGATCTGTTTCGAACAAGAGTACCGAATCTGTTTCCATATTGAGAAGTATTGTCGAAGGTAGTGACCATGTGTGTCCTTGAGATCGGTCGGAAGTAGTGGTGTTTGCTCTTGGGATTAACAGAAGGGCCGCCAACTCGGCCGTGGCTCGTGAAGCTGTTGAAGGTCATGATCGCAGGCGTGCTGCGCTTCACGGGAGGAGAGCAGTGGAACCGAAAGTAGGTCTTGCGATCCTCGCAGCAATTGGAGATGCTCTTGCTGCTGCAGTAGCCGGTGGTAGCCTTGCTCTGTAAGCCTACATGGCCGTTGGCACGACAAGTTCCGAGCACACGAGAAGAGGTGGCAAGATTGAGATTGAACGCCAATGCTGTGAGCACTAGGATGGTTGCAAGTAGGAGAGAGTTTGGCATTTTGCTTTGCTTGGTTTTGCTAGCTCTGGGTTTTTTTAGAGTAAGATCTGATTGCTATATATAAACTTGTAGCGTGCATGAAGCATAAACACAATAGACATGACCGTACATTAATTAATTGATTGTGTTTGTTTTGTGTAACTTTTTATTAAGTCATATCTTTGTTTTTGATCGTCCATGCTCTTCCAATACTAGAGAGTGACATATATATAGATCAGTTTTGTGATTGAAAGACGAGATTTAATTGTCCTGGCTCTTCAAAAAGTTAAATGAGCTATACGTATATACATGATTCGATATGCATAATGATGGGTTCAACTTGAATAATATTATACTTATCATGAGTTTAACAAAAAATAGAGGCATCAGTTTTACTTTGAACTAGTAGTATCTTGTGTTGTTATTCTGCTTAACAGGAATCAATCTGACAACTATTCAAGATTACTGAAATATCAACAATCTAATTGGCCAGGTCAGCAAATATCAGGTGGGAGGTTTTCCGTTCAATAGAACGTTCCTTAATTTAAGAACCACCTTTCAATTTCCTTCCTTGGTTAAACACCAATTAGACTGAATCTAAATCAGTCTCGATATACTGTAAAGTATATCCCCTGTATAAAGAACTTAATTCACTTATACAGTATTTGGAGTGAGGTACGCTTAGAGCGAATCTCCTTAAGACAATTACGTCCCCCGCACCGGTGCTAATGGGATAATGGACGCTGGTCTCCTAAGATACAACACTCCTTCACGGTATTTGGATAGCACTATCAAATCACCGTACGGTCGAACCGTAGTCAACCAGTACCTTCACAGGATCGTTGAAGCAGCGGGACAAGGACAAATTTCGAATGAATATTTGCCTTTACTTTGGAGTAGCACCCACTGTTGAGGACGAAGGAAAGTTGAAGAATATTCTTCTTCAGAAGTCCCAGATTCAGACAACAATTCTATAAAAGAATCTGTTGAATTTTCTGAGCCCTCTTTCAGAATGAATTTTGCAGAATCTCTTTTGGAAGTCACTTCAGAAACTGACTCTCCCACTTCTCGTTGGAAGTTACTTCAGAACTTTACTGCCCAGTTCAGAATGAAGAACTTCACTTCCAGTTCTGAACGAAGAACTTCACTTCCAGTTCTGAACGAAGAAGAACTTCACTTACAGTTCTGAATGAAGAAGAACTTCACTTCCAGTTCTGAACGAAGAACTTCACTTCCAGTTCTGAACGAAGAAGAGCTTCACTTACAGTTCTGAATGAAGTTCTGAACGAAGAAGAGCTTCACTTCCAGTTCTGAACGAAGAAGAACTTCACTTCCAGTTCTGAATGAAGAAGACTTCACTTCCAGTTCTGAACGAAGAGCTTCACTTCCAGCTCTGAACGAAGAAGAACACTTTCAGTTCTGAACTCAGAGAGAGAGAGAGAGATTTCCTTTGTTGTTGGTGTGTTTAGAATGAGAAACTGGAGCGCTATTTATAGTGCTCCAGGAGGGGCCAACGGGTCTGAACCCAACGAAAGGTTGCAACGGTTCGGTCTGAACCGTTGCAACGGTTCGGTCTGAACCGTCGCACCTGTTGGCTGCCCAACAGTTGCGACTGTTGGCTGTCCAACTGGAGCAGATTGGATCTGGATAGCGGGGCGGGTCTGGTCGGGTAGCGGAGCGGGTATGCTCGCAACCCATACCCGTGAGACCTGATTCAAAAAGAACCAGGCCGGGTAGGGAACCCGAACCCGAACCCGACCGCCGCCAACGGCGGTGCGCGCGCGCATGATAGGGCATGGTTCCCTCCCAATCGCGCGCGAAAACTCCAAGTACCCAAAGGGCACGCCCTTTGTTCTCAATTTTCTCTATTTAAACACAACGAACTTCCATCCCATGGCCAATGTGGGACTAAATGCTTTTAGCTACCTTTAGTCCCATTTTGGCTTTGAATTAGGCAATCGTTAGACTTGAATATCTCATTCATTCGAAGTCGGAATTGAACATGTGAATATACCACGTTCATCCCCAATGGAAGGAGAACACACTCCAACCATCATCCAATTGATTTGATCAACGGATCTCGCCATAATTCAACTCAAAGATTCGCATTTATATTCTTTAATTCCAACAATCCCCCACAATGAATGGAGATTCAAGGAAATGACACACAAAGAGACTGACTCTATTGTGAAAGGTACATTAGAAAAGAAACTGCATCAGGATAGGTGAACTAGGTCTTGAACCTTCCATAGCGAAAACTTTATCGGACTTACTGGCTAATCAGTGAACTAGGTCTTGAACTGTTAGCCGTTAGTGTAAGCCAAGTCAACAAGCTTCACACAGTGACTTTCCAAATCAACTTTGGTTCTCGGTTGTGTCCGTTTTGGCCTTGGACATTCTTGGTTTCAGAGAGTATCTTTAGGGAATAACAGCCTCCATAGAAATTCCCAAAGAGCCGACCCAACTCTATACTCACATAGGTGATCGTCCTATTAAGAGTAGTCTACTCTACTCCACTTGTTTAGTAACAAGATATAGGCATCATTAAAAGCATTAACCTTATCCTTAATCCACTTGTAGAAAAGCACTTATGTGCACCTTAGGAATGGATTGGAGTCAAGCTCCCAAGTGCTTACTTACTGAGTCAATCATAACTAGTTTTTCCTCTTGAACTTAGTCTCTGGGATCTCCAGTCGCTAAGTGAGGTTTCCATTAAGCTGACTCGGTAAGGTTAGGCTTTTAGACCCATTCCCCTCGATGAGCAGTTTATACGCTCTCCACTTAAACCTTTAATAAGCGGATCCGCTAAATTGTCCTTTGACGATACAAAGTCAATAGAGATAATTCTATTTGAGAGCAACTGCTTCACGGTATTATGTCTACGACGAATATGTCTAGACTTACCGTTGTATATAACATTTTGTGCTTCTGGGGTTGACATAGCCTCTTTAAATGTTTGAGGCTCGCTTTCAATAGCGTATGCTATGAAATCTGGACCAAAAGATTTTGAGATTCTAGATCTCTGACTTCTTCTTGGTTCAATTTCCGCATTAACAGTCGGTTCCTCGGGGCTTTCGTCCCTGAATGTCATTTCATGTGTTCTTTTCCCAGAAGTCTTATCTGTTTCCCGTTTATATGGAAAAATATCTTCAAAGAATACAACATCTCTAGATTCGATAATCATGTTTACATGAATATCTGGTATTTCTGATTTATGAACCAGAAATCTGTAGGCACTACTATTCAAGGCATAGCCTATGAATATGCAGTCCATAGTTTTTGCTCCCAACTTAGTCTTTTTAGGTAATGGTGCCAGCACCTTTGCAAGACACCCCCACATTTTTAGGTAATGGTAGGAAGGTGTCCTTCCATGCCATAACTCAAATGGTATAAGACCAAGTTTCTTGTGGGGTACTCTATTTAGAATATAATTTGCAGTTAATAGAGCTTCCCCCCATAAGTTCTGCGGAGCTCCAGAACTTACGAGCATGGAATTGACCATCTCCTTCAAAGTTCTGTTCTTCCGTTCAGCAATTCCATTTTGCTGAGGAGTATATGGTGTTGTTGTTTGATGGATTATACCAAAATTAGCACATAACTCACTAAAATCATTTGATTCATATTCTCCACCTCTATCGGATTTTAGAATCTTGATTTTCTTGTTGAGTTGATTCTCAACTTCGGCTTTATATGTTATAAACATATTTATTGCCTCATCCTTACTGTTTAAAAGATACACATAACAGTATCTTGTACAGTCATCAATAAAAGTAATAAAATACTTTTTACCGCCTCTAGTTGGCATAAACTTCAAGTCACACAGATCGCTATGAATTAACCCTAAAGGTTCTGTATTTCGATCTATTGAGTGAAATTAATTTTTCGCCAACTTGGCCTCAACACAAATCTCACACTTGCGAATTTCTTCCAAGTTGAGTTTAGGAATATATCCCAGATTAGACAAGTTCTTTAATGACTTGTAATTTACATGCCCTAATCTAGCATGTCACAAAATAGGAGACTCAAGCAAATAAACAAAAGATTTTCCTTTATTTATAAGCTTCGGGTACAAATACACAGACTTTTTATCTACCACTGCAACATTGGCTTTTAAAAGTTCGTCAACAAGATAACCCTTTCCCACATACATCCCTCCCTTAGTAAGTACAAATTTATCTGATTCAAAAATCATTCTAAATCTTTTCTTACTAAGTATTGATCCAGATATCAGATTCTTGCGAATATCTGGAACATGTAGCACATCGTTCAGAGTAAGCTCTTTCCCCGATGTCCACTTCAGGATGACCTTGCCTTTTCCTTCAACCTTTGATACGGCTGAGTTTTCCATGAATAGTTGCTCATCTTGCTCTAGTATTTGATATTCAGAGAATAATAATTTCTCAGAGCAGATGTGCCGAGTAGCCCCAGTGTCTACCCACCAATCCTTATTGTTGGTTGTCAGATTCACTTCTGACACCACAGCTGAAAGGCTTGGCGACTTATGGTCGGTCAAGTTTGCCTGTGGATGGCTCTTCTTGTTCTTTTTGAGGCGGCTGCGACGTTCATTCGCCTTATGCCCCTCTTTGTTGCAAATGTAGCAAGTTCCTTTGAAGCGCATGTTCTTGCCTTCTTGGACCTTGCCTTTGTACCCCTGGGAAGTCTTCTTCCGCTTTAAGCCTTTGGAAGTAGACGCTTCCCCTTTGAGTCTTCGATCACATTGGCTTTTGCTTCATAGAAGTTCTTACTGCTCCTTTTCTTGGACTTTCTGTTGTCCTCCTCGATTCGAAGCCTCACAATGAGATCTTCCAACTTCAACTCCTTTTGCATATGCTTCAGGTAGTTCTTGAAATCTCTCCACGCAGGTGGGAGTTTCTCCACGATAGTAGCAACCTGAAAGGTTTCAGGTAGGATCATACCTTCGGCTTCTATCTCGTGCAAGATAAGTTGGAACTCTTGCACCTGACTGATTAAAGTCTTGCTGTCCACCATTTTGTACTCCAGAAATCGTCCTACGACGAACTTCTTGGTACCAGCATCCTCAGTCTTGTACTTCTTGTCAAGACTGGCCCATAACTTCTTTGCCGTTGTGATAGGACTGGCTTCTCCGGCTTCGGGTTAGGAAGTGGAGTTGGCATCAAAGCTTGTAGCTGCATGTTTGGTGCCTTGCTAGTACTATCTTGATTAGTCTCAGACATTTTCTGCAAGTTCAAGCAGAATAGAAGTAAGAAACTTCAATACTTAATTGTCTTAAGATTGTTGTAATTCTACTTAACAGGAATCAATCTGACAACTATTCAAGATCACTGAAATATCAACAATCTAATTGGCCAGGTCGGCAAATATCAGGTGGGAGGTTTTCCGTTCAATAGAACGTTCCTTAATTTAAGAACCACCTTTCAATTTCCTTCCTTGGTTAAACACCAATTAGACTGAATCTAAATCAGTCTCGATATACTGTAAAGTATATCCCCTGTATAAAGAACTTAATTCACTTATACAGTATTTGGAGTGAGGTACACTTAGAGCGAATCTCCTTAAGATAATTACGTCCCCCGCACCGGTGCTAACGGGATAATGGACGCTGGTCTCCCAAGATACAACACTCCTTCACGGCATTTGGATAGCACTACCAAATCACCGTACGGTCGAACCGTAGTCAACCAGTACCTTCACAGGATCGTTGAAGCAGCGGGACAAGGACAAATTTTGAATGAATATTTGCCTTTACTTTGGAGTAGCACCCACTGTTGAGGACGAAGGAAGGTTGAAGAATATTCTTCTTCAGAAGTCCCAGATTCAGACAACAATTCTATAAAAGAATATGTTGAATTTTCTGAGCCCTCTTTCAGAACGAATTTTGCAGGATCTCTTTTGGAAGTCACTTCGGAAACTGACTCTCCCACTTCTCGTTGGAAGTTACTTCAGAACTTCACTGCCCAGTTCAGAATGAAGAACTTCACTTCCAGTTCTGAACAAAGAAGAACTTCACTTCCAGTTCTGAACGAAGAAGAACCTTCACTTCCAGTTCTGAATGAAGAAGAACTTCACTTCCAGTTCTGAACGAAGAGCTTCACTTCCAGTTTTGAACGAAGAAGTTCTGAACGAAGAAGAACACTTTCAGTTCTGAACTCAGAGAGAGAGAGAGAGAGAGATTTCCTTTGTTGTTGGTGTGTTTAGAAGAGGGGCCAACGGGTCTGAACCCAACGAAAGGTTGCAACGGTTCTCGACCCAACAGTCGCACCTGTTGGCTGTCCAACAGTTGCGACTGTTGGCTGTCCAACTGGAGCAGATTGGATCTGGATAGCGGGGCGGGTCTGGTCGGGTAGCGGAGCGGGTATGCTCGCAACCCATACCCGTGAGACCTGATTCAAAAAGAACCAGGCCGGGTAGGGAACCCGAACCCGAACCCGACCGCCGCTAGCGGCGGTGCGCGCGCACATGATAGGGCATGGTTCCCTCCCAATCGCGCGCGAAAACTCCAAGTACCCAAAGGGCACGCCCTTTGTTCTCAATTTTCTCTATTTAAACACAACGAACTTCCATCCCATGGCCAATGTGGGACTAAATGCTTTTAGCTACCTTTAGTCCCATTTTGGCTTTGAATTAGGCAATCGTTAGACTTGAATATCTCATTCATTCGAAGTCGGAATTGAACATGTGAATATACCACGTTCATCCCCAATGGAAGGAGAACACACTCCAACCATCATCCAATTGATTTGATCAACGGATCTCGCCATAATTCAACTCAAAGATTCGCATTTATATTCTTCAATTCCAACATCTTGGTCTATTTTAGCTTTGTACTTTAGCTGTTAGCACTTTAGCTCATTTTGATGGGGATGAAGGTATGGAAAGATCAATTTGGGTTCGGGTTGGTTCCTTCTCGTGTTGGAGCCTATGGTGGTCCAACATGCCGCGGACTGTTCGATTCTAAGCTTGCTATAGGATTCTAAATCAAGGGAGACGCGTATTTGATTTAGAGATTGTGAGAGTTTCAACTGCCGGCGACAAAGAAAGATGCTCCTCTATGTTCATGGGCTATGAACTGTTTATTACTTATATTTTGACTTTAAAGAACAGGGAATATACTTTATTGTTATATTTTTTTTTTATGATCATTTCTAAGACATTTGAAATTTCTGACTATGGTTACTTTCCAAAAAAAAAAGAGACACAAAATTGAAATTTTTTTTTCTCTAACATATTTTCAATATCATTATTTTAGAATATTTCTAGATCATCTTAGCTAGCTAGCAAGCCAAAATAACTCACTTAACCCGCGCATCGACGTAATTTTCTTTCTCCCTTTCATTTCGTTTTCTGATTGGTTCTATGAAATTGACATAGATAAGCTTTTTATCAAATAAATAAATAAATAAATAAATAACAAAAATATAATACAAAACAAATTCAAAAGGGACAGAATATACACATACAACAGATCTTGAAATGGTTGCTGTTTTTTAGGAAAAAGTTTATAGTTTCATTAGGAATAGCGTTGAAGAGAATATTTCTTGCTGGCCGGCAATTGGAAATTAAACTTGAAACTAAAAGTAAATATCCAAATCAAAAACGTGTATTCTTCGTTTTCTCACCACGATCAAACCTGAAGTCGATCGGGTGTGTCTTTTTTGGTGTCTAGCATTTGTTCTTGCAAATTCTGTCCATTTCAGAGAGATCTTGCCTGCTAGTAATGCGTGCATTTTTTGTTGTATACTAGTCTACGGACTAATATGATATAATCTAAAATTTTAAGTGAAGAATGGATCTTATTCAACTATTTTTTCTTTCTTGCTTACTTGAAAAAACAAAGAAGTACACTAGACTTTTATAGGTTTTAAAGGAAAAAACTTATAAGAACATCAACCATCTATCTTAATGCCATAAACAAATGACAATAATACATATATGACTTTTTAACTTCTCCAATTCATGGGGACTTTTCATTTCTTCAACATAAAGACAAATTATTAGAAATGCGCCTTGATGGTTCCTCTTCATGTAGATGGCATGTTTATAAGGACATTTGGTGAAAACGTTTTGATGAAGATAACCATCAATTCAGGCATTCCATGTCGTGGTGTCTGCTTTAAGTCGTACAAGATTTTCTTTATGTGATATACTTTGTCTTCTAGCCTTTTACCAGAAAACCTTCTGATTGTTGGACATACACCTCTTCTTCAAGAATACCATTGAGAAATGCTGACTTGACATCTAGATGATATATCTTCCACCTGTGATGAGTTGCAAGTGAAATTAATAGTCTCACCATGTCCAATCGAGCAACTGGTGCAAAGACTTCTTCATAGTTGATGCCATATTTTTGTCTGTATCCTTTCGCTACATGCCTCGCCTTGTACCGATCATCTTCACCATCTGCTGTGCGTTTGATCTTGTACACCCATTTGACACCTATTGCCTTGTGATTTTGTGGAAGTGTTGTCAACTCCCATGTGTCGTTCTTCTGGATGGCATACATCTCCTCCTTCATTGCTGATCGCCAACAATCTTCTTCCTTACCCTCTTGGAAAGTAAGAGGCTTATGATCAACATATAAGCAGAAGAGATTAGTTTCTCCATCTTTTTCTATCTGCTCAAAGATCTCCCTGAGGCTTTTCATTTTGATGGGACCTCGTTGCAGGGAGGATTCACTACAACTACCTTCCCCAGAAGATGGAGAACCTCTTGCAAGAGACAGTGTAGCATGTTGAGGAGATGGTGGTGTAGCTGGTGGTGGAACCTCATATAGGGGCTCGTCAGGTTCATTCACCACGGGTTGCTCTTTGACAGTCACTTCATTGTTCCAACTCCATGCTTCAGGTTCAGTGAAGACAACGTCTCTACTAACCACGAATTTCTTAGTTAGTGGATTGTAGAGCTTGTATGCCTTCGACTCCTCGCTACATCCGATGAAAATGCATTTTTCACCATGATTGTCAAGTGATTGAGATTTTATAGATTGAAATAGAGTTCAGAATTCTTAGTCTCAATATGAATCCGCTGTAGCAAGGGCTCAAGCGGGTCGTGATCCTCAGGGAAGGATGCGATGCAAGCTTTTCGACTCGATTCCTCTGTGTCTTCAAAAATAGGAGAGAAGAGATTAGATCTTGATATGTATGATGTAAAAGATGTGGTTTTGCTGATTTTCTACCACAACCCTATTGCAAATTAAAGAGCTTGATCTTCATCTTAAGATTGATATGATTCACCCTAGGTTATTACAAATATCTCAAGCAAGAAAAATTAATACACGATTCTAACTAAGTTGCATTATTCAAAAACCAACTATGGTTCATCCTAACATCTAGGTACAGCCTAATAGAAGACTAATCTCAAATTTATGCTGTCCTAATTCTTAAGTTTGAAGTCATGAAAAGTTCTTTTAACATGCAACCTAGATTAAGAATTTTAAGTATTTTTTAATCTTCTAGAATTAGTTGCCTTTAAACCTAGGGTTTCTAGAGATGTTCATTAATCAGATCAAGTTTTAATTGCTCTAGGGTTGCTTTAAGAATGTCAGCAAACCACTAAGAGGATTAGTTCTTCATCATTATTTTTTTTTCTTTTCAAATTATTTATATTTTTTATTTTTTTATTTAATGAGAAAGATTGCAAAATAAAGAAAAAGAAAGCAAGAAGAGATCACAGATTGAAAATCAAAGAGATCACAAAAAGAAATAAAATTTGCAGAAATTAAAAGAGAACAAAAGAGTGACCTTTATTTCAGATGAATCTCCGGTTACACAATCGTCTCCTTCTTCTCCACAACGAGCATGAAATAAAAATTACAACTTTAAATAAAAGTGGCTAAAGAAAACCCTAATCGTCTCTGGATGCCCTGTACGTTGCACTGCAGGGGATATTTATAGTGCAGTAGGTGATAGAGTCCCGGATAAGATCACAGACGAAATCTGGTAGTCTGGATCATCAAAAATGCCGCGGAATCCTGGGATTTGCCGCGCTTTTGCGGCAATTTGGTGAAGTCTGGCCACGCGCTTTGGCGCGTGGCCTCTCCTGGTCCGTCCATGTGGGCTTTTGCTTCTGGAAGTGTGATCCTGGCTCTCCATTTTGGGATTTCGAGATAACTTAGTAATCAAGTTACCTTAATCTCAAATATCCCAAATCTTCTATCCACGAATTTTGGGCTTTTATCCTCATCCTGCAAGTGTTTAAGGTTGGGTAGAAGTCTATCCTTCCCTCATCTTTGATATTTGCAACTTTAGCCCTTTGTGTATTTGCATTTTGACTTCTTGTAATTGCGCTTTTTCACCTGGGCTTCAAACATGGGCTTGGATCTGGGCTTTTGGGCTCTTTAAGCTTTATTTGTTATTAAAATAATAATTCGAGGCCTGCACACATTAAATAACGAAAGATTAATAAATGTGCATTTATAATATGAATAAATGTGCAAATGTGATGGTATATATGATGACAATTATGCATTTTTCGCTACCTATCACACCCCCACACTTATCTTTTTGCTCGTCCTCGAGTAAAAATCAAAAAGAAAGAGAAAAATCTAACCTAGCTAACTCACTTTCGTAGGAATCACGGTTGCACTTAGCACGTGCAACAAGCCATTAAACCTCTAGGTTACCCTAGAGGACGAGTGTTGTCTCGTGAGGGTTTTCAGCGGATTACACCCACAAAATCCATAAAAAGGAAAATATTTGAATTATTATTGAAGAGACTAAGTAGTCTATAAGTTTTAGGATTATCATTTTTATTCATTCTTCAAACCTGGTCTTTATAAAGTCAATTGTTATTCATTTTAGGTAAGGATTAAAATTGAATTTCTAATATAGTCTTTTTCGTTACCAAAAGTCATAGCACCCTTATGAATCTAGGAATTCCTTAACTTGGACTCTCATGCCTCTTTATTATTTTTATAACATCATCTAATTTTCTTTCGTGTAAGTATCAAGGCTTCTTGAGGCCCTCATACCTAACTAATTGACTATTAGATGTTTTAATATATATTTTTTTTTTTTGGCATGTATAACTCATCTAATTTTCTTTCGTATAAGTATCAAGGCTTCTTGAGGCCCTCATACCTAACTAATTGATTATTAGATGTGTTAATACATATATTATATTTCTTAGTTTTCTTAGGCTTTCTAATTCACCCATGTAACGAACTTAAAGTCGATGACTCCCAAACCGGTTGGCTTTAGGGCACCAGGTGAGAAAACACCCCGCGGACTCAAATTCGAGTGAACTAGGCCCCAAAACTAAGGACTTTATTTTATTTACTCACCTTTAGGCATGAATACTTATGCTTCTTGAGGCACATGTATCAGCTTAATTGGTGATTTTTTTTTCTTCTTTTTTTTTTTTTTTTTTATGAGGCACAAGGTCTTTGTCTTAGAATCCTAGATATGCATTTGGTATGCACATTTCATTAAGGTAAAAATCAAGACTAATTATTTATTCAATTTCTCTCCTATACCTAAAAATTAAACAATTTATTTATTTTGACCAAGTTTTTAGAAATCCTAATCATGATTTTCCTAATCCTTAAAACTAACTTAGATTTCTTTCAAAAAATAAGTCAAAGTATTATCCTTTTTATAAATTTTTTTTTTAAGTTTTTTTTTTTTTTTTTTTAATATATTACATACCCTTCCCCCACACTTGTTTCATGCATTGTCCCTAATGTATGAATGAAATGTATGGATGCATGAACTGGCAGAAAGATATAATCACCGATACAGTGGGTCAAAAAGACCCATCGCCGCATTAGCTTCCGGCACAGACTCCAAAAAGATTTTAAGACGTTGACCATTTACCTTGAATGCATTGCCATTTTTGGGATCGTAGATCTCTATGGCTCCGTGTGGAAACACCGTCTTAACAATGAATGGTCCTGTCCATCTTGACTTCAATTTGCCGGGAAAGAGATGAAGTCTAGAGTTGTAGAGTAAAACTTTTTGTCCTTGGACAAAAGTTTTTCTCGTGATGAATTTATCGTGAAAAACCTTAACTCTATCCTTCGCAATCTTTGCATTCTCGTATGCATCATTCCTCAACTCCTCTAGTTCAGAAATTTGTAAATTCCGAAACTCACCGGCCTTATCTAAATCGAAATTTAGCTGCTTAATTGCCCAAAGGGCCCGGTGCTCTAGCTCGACAGGAAGGTGGCAAGCCTTTCCAAAGACCAGTCTGTAGGGAGACATTCCTAGAATCGTCTTAAAGGCAGTCCTATATGCCCATAGGGCATCCACCAGTTTGGTGGACCAGTCCTTCCTATTCTGATTCACAGTTTTCTCCAAAATGAGCTTGACTTGCCTATTAGAAACTTCTACCTGCCCGCTAGTTTGAGGATGGTAGGGCGTAGACAACTTGTGAGTAATGGCATATTTTCGCATAAGAGCTTCAAAAGTTCTATTGCAAAAATGTGTGCCATTGTCGCTAATGATGGCTCGAGGGATTCCAAAGCGTGAGATGATATAATCTTTCAAGAATTTGACAACAACTTTGTTGTCATTTGTCTTGCAAGGGACAGCTTCTACCCACTTTGACACGTAGTCTACGGCCAACAAGATGTACTGGTGCCCAAACGAATTAGGGAAGGGTCCCATAAAATCAATGCCCCATACGTCGAAAAGTTCTACTTCTAGAATGGGATTTAGGGGCATCATATTTCGTTTGAAAATTCTTCCTATCATTTGACATCTTGTGCAAGTTTTGCAATACTCAAATGCGTCTCTAAACACAGTTGGCCAATAAAAGCCACTTTGTAGAATTTTCTCGGCAGTTTTGCGGGGACCAAAATGTCCACCGCAAGTGAACTCATGACAAAAAGCTAGCACGCTTCTAGTCTCCTCGTCGGGGACACATCTCCTAATGATTTGGTCGCTACAATATTTGAAAAGATAAGGATCTTCCCACATGTAATACCGAACTTGAGACAAGAATCGGTATCTATCCTGTTTAGACCAACTAGGTGGTGTTTGGTTTGTGACTAAGTAATTTACTATGTCAGCAAACCATGGCTCCTTAGAGATGGCTAGAAGTTGCTCATCGGGAAAATTATCATTGATGGGCAGCTCGTCAGAAGGTGCGTTTGGCACACGAGAGAGATGGTCAGCTACGACATTTTCGACACCTTTTTTATCTCGAATTTCGAGATCGAATTCTTGAAGGAGAAGGATCCAACGAATGAGTCGGGCCTTCGCATCTTTTTTAAGCATAAGGTATCGAAGAGCAGAATGGTCAGTGAAAATCGTGGTCTTGGTCCCAAGTAGGTATGGGCGGAATTTCTCCAAAGCGAACACTACTGCCAAGAATTCCTTCTCGGTTGTAGTATAGTTCATTTGGGTGTCATTGAGCGTCCTACTCGAATAATAGATCACGTGCTGCTTGCTGTCCTTACGCTGTCCTAAGACAGCACCTATCGCAAAATCTGAGGCATCGCACATGATCTCAAAAGGCTTGGACCAGTCCGGAGGTGAGATGATAGGAGCAGAGATAAGTTCCATTTTCAATTTCTCCCATGCAGTATGGCACCTATCATCAAAGATGAAGGACACGTCTTTAGCTAGAAGGTTTGTAAGGGGTCTAGCAATTTTGCTAAAGTCCTTAATGAACCTACGATAAAATCCGGCGTGTCCTAAGAAAGACCGAATGTCCTTCACGCATCGCGGAAGTGGAAGTTTCGCTATGATCTCCACCTTGGCCTTGTCTACCTTAATCCCTTCCCTAGATATCTCGTGACCTAGGACAATCCCATGTTGCACCATGAAGTGACACTTTTCTCAATTTAGGGTCAAGTTCTTTTTGGTGCACCTACTCAGTACTAGCTCCAAGTGATGGAGACACTGGTCAAATGAATTTCCATAGACGGAGAAGTCGTCCATGAAAATTTCTAGGAAACGCTCGACCATATCAGAAAACAAGCTTAACATACAACGTTGGAATGTGGCGGGGGCATTGCATAGGCCGAAAGGCATTCGACGGTAGGCAAATGTCCCAAATGGACATGTGAACGTTGTCTTCTCTTGATCCTCCGGTGCTATAGGAATTTGGTTATACCCTGAATAACCGTCCAAAAAGCAGTAATATTCATGACCTGCTAATCTTTCCAACATTTGGTCAATGAAAGGGAGGGGAAAATGATCTTTCCTAGTGGCTGCGTTCAACTTGCGGTAGTCTATGCATACTTTCACCTTGGTAGGCAATCGTGTTTGCACTAACTCATGCTTGTCGTTCTCTACCACAGTAAAGCTAGACTTCTTAGGGACCACATGCATTGGGCTAACCCATTCGCTATCGGAAATGGGATAAATGATCCCATTATCTAACAGTTTCACTATTTCGGCGTGTACAGCCTCCTGCATGAGTGGGTTTAGCCTACGCTGTGGATCCCTCTTCGGTCTAACCCCTTCCTCTAGATGGATACGATGCTGGACTATCGTAGAGCTCAGTCCCTTGATATCTGCCATAGTCCAACCAATGGCTTCCCTATGTCTCCTAAGGGTTGCCAGCAGGTCCTCCTCTTGCCTATTGGTCAAATTAGATGCAACTATGACCGGTAACGTCTCTTGTTCACCTAGGTAGGCGTACTTAAGATGTTTGGGCAAGGCTTTTAACTCCAAAGAAGGAGTTGGCTCGATGGGTGGAGGAGTTAAGCTAGAATCTCCCATCTCTATAGAACTCAGATTTGATTCCCATTCGATCTCATCAAGACTGATATCACTTGTTTCTAACTCTTCCTCTTCCTCTGACTCAAATATGATCTCATCATTATGCTCACTCGTCATGTTCTCAATGGAGTTAACCTCAAAGGGTTGGTCGGTCACATCGTAGGGATGCTTACCTAGGTTGAAAACATTGACTTCCTTGGTCATATCCCCAAAAGTCAGTCTCATGGAACCGTTTCTACAATTTATAATTGCATTAGCGGTTGCTAGGAACGGTCTTCCTAAGATAACGGGAGTTTGGGACCTAGGATTAGACACAGGTTGTGTCTCTAAGACAATGAAATCGACCGGGTAAATGAATTCTCCAACCCGTATGAGAACGTCATTGATCTCTCCCTTTGGAACTTTGATAGAACGGTCAGCCAACTGAATAGTAACTTGGGTCGGGTTGAGTTCACCTAATCCAAGTTGTTGATACACGGAGAAAGGGAGCAAATTGATGCTGGCTCCTAAATCGAGGAGTGCTCGATTGATTTCGGCTCGACCTATGGTGCAAGAAATGGTGGGGCAACCTGGGTCCTTATACTTGATAGGGATCTGGTTGGACAGTAGCTCACTAATATTAGTGGCTAGAAAAACCTTCTTAGGCACATTAGTCTTTCTTTTCTTGGTGCACATGTCCTTAATGAATTTGGCATAACTAGGGACCTGTTGGATTGCATCAAGAAGTGGAATGTTGAGCCTAACTTGATTGAACACCTCTAATAATTTCTCCATATGTGCATTGTTGTTGCTTCTAAGCCTATTTGGAAATGGAGCTATAGGCTGGTGCAACTGATCTGCTGACTTTTCAGCTTCAGTTTCCTTGGGACTGGATGGAGAAGGAGTGGAGCTAGATGGAATGGAAGTGGAACTAGATGGAATGGATGGCTGAGATGGATCCGATGGCATAGATACTTGATTATCAACTTGTTTCCCAGATCTGAGTGTATGAACCATGTGACACTGATTTGGGTCTTGAGCCTCATTGGCTGGCCTAGGATTCCTAGGATTTGGCAATGGTTGACTCGGTAGGGTACCCCTCTGTCTCTCTTGCTGGTTCAATTGGATCTCTATCCTAGTTAAAACTTGAGCCAGCGTGTCGTGGCTTTTGACTAGGGTATCCACCTTTTTTTCCAAATTTGAAAGTCTTGTCTCCATTTGTGAATTTTGGAAAGACGGTGGAGGATTTTGACTAGGGAAATTTTGTTGATAGAGCGGATTTTGGAAGTTGTTGGAGAATTTGGGCCTCACTTGATCATTGTTGCTTGGGCCCCATGAAAAATTGGGATGGTTTCTCCAACCGGGATTGTAGGTGGGTGCATAAGGATTGTTGGCGGGCCTTGTGAAGGCCGCACTCGTATGTTCGGGCAAGCTTTGATGCGCGATGAAGACAGGACATTCCTCGAACACATGGTTCATATCTTGACAATAAGTACAGCCCGGCGAAGATGTTGGGCTGACTTGGTTCACAGAGACTGGTTCTTTAGTTTCAAGAGCCTCAAGTCTTCGCATAACAGCAGCTAACTTAGCATCGGTTGCTACGTTGGCCTCAATGGAATGGATACCTCCTTTAGAAGAAGTAGGGTCATTAGTCCTAGATTTTTCAGGAGTAGGGTCCCATTGGATGGATTTTTCAGCTAATTCCTCAAACAGTGTCCATCCTTCATCTTCATTCTTTTGCAGAAATCCTCCTTGACACATGGATTCTAACAGTGTTTTAGTAGAATAATCTAATCCATCATAGAGAACTTGGCAAAGTCGCCATTTTTCTATCCCATGGTGAGGACATTGGGCAAGGAGATCCTTAAAACGCTCGAAGTATTTCCAAAAAGGTTCATTGGCTGTTTGCTTATACTGGAGGATATTCTTCCTAATCAGTGCAGTCTTGTGAACGGGATAAAATTTCTTTAAGAAGGCCTTAATGAAATTATCCCAAGAAGATATTGAACCGACCTCTAGACTGTAGAGCCATTTCTTTGCTAAATCCTTCAAAGCAAAGGGGATAAACCTAAGTTTGATAGCATCGTCTCCTAACTTAGGTATATTCATCATTTGACATACTTCTTCAAATTCCCTTATGAAGAAGTATGCATCCTCAGATTCAAGTCCATGAAATTTGGGAAGAGTGTTGATGTATTGTGGCTTGAGTTCATATGGGTCAACACTTTCGATAGTGAGCTGGATGCAAGAAGGAAGAGAGGTTCTAATAGGATAGAACCTATCTTGGAGTGACTGTGGTTGTGCCATGTGTGAGTCGGGCTTGAGCTCGAGTGGTGAACTAGTTCTAGTTAGCCTGGATGTAAGTGGGTCTCTCGACCAAGCGGTCATGCACAATCAGCAAACAAGTTCACCCAATCAATCAAAAAAAGAAAAACAATCAAAAGTCCTAATCTAAGGTAAGCCTTGACCTAGACGACTCCTAACTTTAGACTGTCCTTAGGAGGTCTACTGTCGACGTTAACCACAAGCTAATCGGCCAGGTAGGTGGCAAGACCGGAGGGAGGTTTTCCGTCAGAGACGTTTCTTAATTAAATAACCACCGTTCTTCGGGCTTTCGGCCCTCAATCCCCTGCCTAGACACCGATTTGACAAGAGTTAATTTCGAACAATTTTCCTCCTTCGGTCAATCTCCTATTGAGTCCGAGTTAACCTAGGGCCAACGTCTAGTCAAATTTTACTTAAGGTTAGGGTTGTGAGTGTGACGGATATGATTTGTGGGCCAAAGAAGGGTGATGAAATCCCCACCTTATCTTGCTTATGGGTTATGCCCTTAAGATGAATTAGTGTACGTGTAAAGCGGTAGAAAAGTAATCACTCAAGAAAGCAGTAAACAACCAAGAGTGTTTCCTAATCTATATGCTATGCAAACGTACCTTGTCGCCAGCACTCTTCAACAGAATTAAAAAAAATGTAAATAGACACGTGCCCTAAATGCAAGAGTCTAAAATTTTTTTTTTTATTTTCAACAAATGGGTTAATGTTATTAATTAGCAGTTGCAGAGTGATCACAGAGAAATAATATCACAGCAGAAAATAGAATTTTGCACTGCAGAGCAACCTGCAGAAAAATATATCAGTAGTCCACTACAATTGCCGCGGATTCGCGGCTTTTGCCGCGTTTCTGCGGCAAAGTTGTAGGTCCAGGTGCTCTGCCTTCGAGGGCAGAGGCACTGGATAGCTATATGTGCTTTCTGCTGCTCTGTTTTTGTTTCCTGTTCTCTGTACCTACAACAAAAAAGAAAGAATGATTAGAACGAGGAAATCATGTCGTTCCTTCCCCGGTAACGGCGCTAAAATTTGATTGAGATTTTATAGATTGAAATAGAGTTCAGAATTCTTAGTCTCAATATGAATCCGCTGTAGCAAGGGCTCAAGCGGGTCGTGATCCTCAGGGAAGGATGCGATGCAAGCTTTTCGACTCGATTCCTCTGTGTCTTCAAAAATAGGAGAGAAGAGATTAGATCTTGATATGTATGATGTAAAAGATGTGATTTTGCTGATTTTCTACCACAACCCTATTGCAAATTAAAGAGCTTGATCTTCATCTTAAGATTGATATGATTCACCCTAGGTTATTACAAATATCTCAAGCAAGAAAAATTAATACACGATTCTAACTAAGTTGCATTATTCAAAAACCAACTATGGTTCATCCTAACATCTAGGTACAGCCTAATAGAAGACTAATCTCAAATTTATGCTGTCCTAGTTCTTAAGTTTGAAGTCATGAAAAGTTCTTTTAACATGCAACCTAGATTAAGAATTTTAAGTATTTTTTAATCTTCTAGAATTAGTTGCCTTTAAACCTAGGGTTTCTAGAGATGTTCATTAATCAGATCAAGTTTTAATTGCTCTAGGGTTGCTTTAAGAATCTCAGCAAACCACTAAGAGGATTAGTTCTTCATCATTATTTTTTTCTTTTCAAATTATTTATATTTTTTTATTTTTTATTTAATGAGAAAGATTGCAAAATAAAGAAAAAGAAAGCAAGAAGAGATCACAGATTGAAAATCAAAGAGATCACAAAAAGAAATAAAATTTGCAGAAATTAAAAGAGAACAAAAGAGTGACCTTTATTTCAGATGAATCTCCGGTTACACAATCGTCTCCTTCTTCTCCACAACGAGCATGAAATAAAAATTACAACTTTAAATAAAAGTGGCTAAAGAAAACCCTAATCGTCTCTGGATGCCCTGTACGTTGCACTGCAGGGGATATTTATAGTGCAGTAGGTGATAGAGTCCCGGATAAGATCACAGACGAAATCTGGTAGTCTGGATCATCAAAAATGCCGCGGAATCCTGGGATTTGCCGCGCTTTTGCGGCAATTTGGTGAAGTCTGGCCACGCGCTTTGGCGCGTGGCCTCTCCTGGTCCGTCCATGTGGGCTTTTGCTTCTGGAAGTGTGATCCTGGCTCTCCATTTTGGGATTTCGAGATAACTTAGTAATCAAGTTACCTTAATCTCAAATATCCCAAATCTTCCATCCACGAATTTTGGGCTTTTATCCTCATCCTGCAAGTGTTTAGGGTTGGGTAGAAGTCTATCCTTCCCTCATCTTTGATATTTGCAACTTTAGCCCTTTGTGTATTTGCATTTTGACTTCTTATAATTGCGCTTTTTCACCTGGGCTTCAAACATGGGCTTGGATCTGGGCTTTTGGGCTCTTTAAGCTTTATTTGTTATTAAAATAATAATTTGAGGCCTGCACACATTAAATAACGAAAGATTAATAAATGTGCATTTATAATATGAATAAATGTGCAAATGTGATGGTATATATGATGACAATTATGCAT
This sequence comes from Agave tequilana, assembly GCA_038442645.1. NCBI lineage: Eukaryota > Viridiplantae > Streptophyta > Magnoliopsida > Asparagales > Asparagaceae > Agave > Agave tequilana. Next base: position 105,125 of record JAVJIF010008173.1, on the reverse strand, counting down.
TTTTCGCTACCTATCATCAAGCTTCTTCCTTTTGACTTCAGGTACTTGAGCATATGCAATGCACCCAAAAATTCGTAGGTGTGCGAAATTAGGCGTGTAGCCGCTCCATGCCTCTTGAGGAGTCTTACCTTTCACTTGCTTCGTCGGGTACTGGTTGAGAAAGTAAGTTGAACATGCCACAGCTTCCGCCCAAAACTGCTTCGACAACCCCTTTTCTTTGAGCATGGTTCTTGTCATGTCAAGAATAGTGTGGTTCTTGTCATGTCAAGAATAGTACGGTTCTTTCTTTCTGCGATATCATTTTGCTGTGGTGTGTAGGCAGTAGTAAGCTGCCTCTTTATGCCTTACTCTCTCTAATATTCTTGAAACATATTTGAGGTGTACTCACCACCTCGATCAGATCGGAGAGTTATTAGTTGTAGTCACTCTCCGCTTCAACAAGAGCTTTAAAATTCTTGAAGGTAGTAAAGGCAGCAGATTTTTCTTAAGAATATACACTCACAACTTTCTACTGAAATCATCAATGAAGGTAATAAAATATCTATTACCTCCTATAGAGACGGGATCTAGTGGCCGCAGATATCAGTATGAACAAGTTGCAATGGTGCCTCTGCTTTCCACGACTTTCTACTAGGAAAAGGAAGTCGTGCTTTCTTGTCAATTATGCAAACTTCACAAATATGACTTAGTGGATTGATTATTGGTAAATCTCGTACCATGCAGATTGTAGATAGTAGCTTCAGGCCGTTGAAGTTTAGATGGCCGAAGCGAAGATGCCACCTCCATGACTCATTCTTCATGAGTCCTTAAACACACTTCTCAACTTTCGTGTTTAAATGCAAGAGAAACATGTGGTTCCTTATCATCTTAACACAAACTATAAGACCTCCTTTTACATTTTTCAACTAAAAATGGTTGTTCTCCATATATACTTTATATCCTTTTTTGAGTAATTGACCGATGTTGAGAATATTACTTTTCATGTTAGGAATATAATAAACATCGAAAAATATACTCGGACTTACTATCCTTTTGGTAGATTTTGATTTTCCTTCTGGCTTCAACGGGGAGTTTTGAAAAATCTCCCAAGCTCACACTTCCATGAACTCCTTCTGCGAGTTTCATGAAAAATTCTTTCTTCTCTCACATGTCGTTGCTAGCACCCGAATCAAAGTACCAAACATCATTCTGAACACTTGAATCATCATGAGTAAGAAGAAGAGTAGAGTTATTACCCACATCATTTGTTGCATCGACGAGATTGGTAAGATCTTCATTTCTGTACCAGCAAAATGAGGTATAGTGTTCAAATTTCTGACAATTGTAGCATTGGACGTTCTTGCTGTTTTCTACGTCCAGATATAAATCTTCTCCGATTGCTTCGTCCTCGACCTCTGAAGCTTTGAAACTCCACTTGATTTGAGTGGTTTATCACGATCACGATCTCTACTATGTAAGCCTCGATTATTTAGAGTCAGCTTTGACTCTAACACTTGTTCCAAAACTATAAAACCGGTCTTCTTTTGCATGCGTTGCTCAGGAACTTGGAGAGATCCCAAAAGCTCCTCCATTGAGATTTCCTCCAAATTCTTGGACTCCTCACCGCTGCCACGTGCTCGAATTTGATGTGAGGGATCGGAGCAATTTCTCCATCACTCAGATGTCCTCCATCTTCTCCCATTTCTCCTCATTTTATCCACGATAAGTAATAATTTTGAATAATAATCAGAGATTTTTTCTTCATCTTTCATTTGAGAAGCTTCAAGATCGCCCTTAAAGTTTGGAGGTGAATTTGCTTCACCCGCTCGACTCTTTTGTAGATGGTAGCAAGAATTTCCCATGCTTCCTTGCTCGTTGTTACTTCGGCATCTCTCTTAAAGATAGACTCGTCCAGCCCTTAATAGAGTAGAAAACAAGTCTTGCTATCCTTCTTTCTTTGCTCTTTAAGAGCCTTCTTCTCTTCGGCGGTGTAGGCAGCTTCTACTTCCGGTGTGGGTTCCTTAAACCCATTAAAGATTAGCTCTCACAACTCTTGAGAACAAAATAGAGCTTTCATCTGAATTGATCAACTCTTATAGTTATTTTTCAATAACTTGGGTACTTGTGGATTGATGAGATTGTTGGTGGAGTCATGAGGAGAAGAGAAAATGGAAAAAAAATTAAATTGGCTCTATATCAATTGTTGTACTAGTCTATGGACTAATATACTACAATCTAAAATTTTAAGTGGAGAATGAATCTTATTCAACTTTTGTTTCTTGATTGCTTGCTTGAAAAATCAAAGAAGTACACTAGCCTTTTATAGACTTCAAAGAAAAAAACTTATAAGAATACCAACCATCTACCTTAATGCCATAAATAAATGACAATAATGCATATATGACTTTTTAACTTTTTCAATTCACGGTGACATTTCATTTCTTCAAATTAATGATGATGACTCTTCATTTCTTTTAATTGATGATGACTCTTTATTTCTCCTAATTGATGATGATGACTCTTCATTTCTTTTAATTGATGATTACTCTTCATTTCTCTTAATTAATAAAGATGACCCTTCATTTCTTCTAATTGATGATGACTCTTCATTTTTTCTAATTGATGATGATGACCCTCCATTTCTTCACCTTATGATGTCGCTTCTACTTTCAAAATTAATGTCATAAAAGACATTTTTATTTGATATTCTAACAATTTATCGGTGAATCCATTAAAATGCATTGTGCAAACCCATATACAATGCTTGCTCTATCTCTCTATCCTCCTCTAACCTGAAAGCCCACCACACCCAACTCTACATGCTTTGGCCATTCTTAAAAGTGTGTGATTGATTAATTTCCCAAGGGCTTGCTTCTACTCGACTGTGGACACAAACTTAATTCCTAAAGATGATCGCATCTCCCTCTTGGTGATAGGAAGATGGTTGCAGCTATGCTTAATCTGCACATGATCGGATTAACTTGGACTTTTTCATGTCTATGAAAATTCTTTTCATCCACTACACAAGCTTGCATCTGAGTTGATCTAAGTTGTGGCCAAAGCAAAGCCTCGAGCTTAAGAAATTGGGATCGCACTTGCAAGAAAGAAAGGGAGAAGAAAAGAAAGAATGTCCTTGAATCTCAAGACAAAGCTTAGGATAATGGCATTTAGGTCCATGTTCATGTCAAAATTAGAGTTCCAAGTTATTTGTAATCCAAATTAATTTACTTGAAGCATTTGCAATCAGACAATGTAACTATATCCGAAGGGGTGTTGAATAATAAACTTGATTTTTGGTCCAGTAACTAATGGGTTTATTTTAGGTTTATTATTTATTTAGTGATAGTTGGGTCCGATCCAATCTAATTTCTAGAGAGTTCTATATTCTCGGGATTATTTTTTCTAGAGAAGTTTATATTCTAGTGAGTATCTTTATATAGAGTTCATGGTTAAATTGACCATGGTGGTTGAAAAGTGTATTTATTTGTATCTCTAGAATGTTAGATCTAATTTTATTTCATACAAGATCTACACATATATTATAAGCATCTTTTTTAATATCAAAGGGAGGAGAGTTTAGGCATACCTGATTCCATCACGAAAGAGATATCGAAGGTTGCACGATCTCGAAGACGCTGGACTTGAGGGAGGGGATTGTACGCGTCAAAAAAATCACAATTGCAAAATTCTTTTAATTGAATAGAAGATTACAACGGATACAATCCGATTACAAAAGAGAGGGAATCTTTTGATTGATTCTCCTCTTTATTTAATACTGGGCTCTTCGTGTGGCGATGGAGAGTGAATCTTGTTCTCCGTTGACCGACCGAACGTCAAATTTCTCTTGTGGATCCTCTCTTTGGATCAACTGGTGGAGTAGCACATCTCCTATCAGTAATGAAATCTCAAAGAGATTTAAAGAACTTGAACTCAACAAGTTAACAGAAAGAATTGAACTCTTTCTAAGCTTCAAGCGCTTCAAGACCAAACTCTTGCAAGGTAGCTCTCCCCTGCCTATGACTTCTTAGTTTCCTTCACCAGGACTCTCCCCTTCAACCCCTTTTTAGAGGTCCCCCTCCATGGTCCCCTTACATCCCCTTAGAGAGGTCTCCTCTTTTTTCTCCTCCTCTCCCATTTTTCTAGCTATTCATAACTATTTATAGAGGAATTAGGGTGTAACCAACCACTTAAATCTCTCCATAATAGGAGGGGTGTAACCAACTCCTTAAATCTCTCTATAATGGGAAGTTATTCCCCATTATGTGGAGAGAAAATTGGAATGTAACTGCCCCCTTAAAACTCTCCATTAATGAGGATTAATCTCTCCTTTAAGTGGGGAGAACGTGCGAGTGACTGACGCAGTCATGACTGACAGTTACAGCAGAAACGCGGGTTTCGCGCTGAACGCGGACCTTACTCTGATGTTGAGACGCGCAGCTTACAGGCTTGCATCCGTGTTGGAACGCAGAGCTGCTCAGGCTTGCGTTTGAGTTGAAATGCGGAGCTGACTGAGGTCCGCGTCTGACAAAGGACGCGAAGTCCGCGTCTGGCAACTTCCACGTCTGACATTGGAACGCGAGGTTTGCGTCAGGTGACCTCCACGTCTGACATTGGAACGCGAGATCTGCGTCTGGTGACCTCCGCGTCTGAGGCTCGAACGCGATCTTCGCGTCTGGCATTGGAACGCGACCTCCGCGTCTAGGAGGTTCGCGTTTGAGGTTGTCTTCAGTAATTTTTTGATAGCCTACAGAACCCCCTCCAAAGTTTTCGAAACTCCATGGTTGACTGAGACGGATTTCGAAATACTTTGGATTTCGGTTGAATCTTGACTTTCTGTAATCGGACAGACATTCTTCTGAGAGGCAGTCTCGAGCTTGATCTTGTCTGGATTCTAGTCTTCGTGAGTATACTATTGAACTTCTTGAAGCCTCCAAGAAAAATTATTGTAACTTGATTGTCAGTATATTGTTGAACCGATAGAGTCGTCAATTGCCTTTGCCAGTGTACCATTGAACTGATTGCAGTCGCAGAGACATACTCTTTGTATTGGGGGAGAGAGAGGACACAGCTCTCACAGACGCGGTTCTGGCACACTGATCAAGTGGAGACGCGAACTTCACCAAAGTTGAGACGCGACTCTCAATTGTTGTAGAGACGTAACTCTCAATTACTGTAGAGACGCAACCTTTACTTACTGTTGAGACTCGACTCTTAAGTTCGTTGAGTCACGGCTCTATGCTTGAGATGCGAAGGTAACGCTCAAAGCTTCTTTGGAAGAGTTTTAATTGCCAGAGGTGTAACTCTACTGAGAAAATTTGAGAATGTTACTGTCAGAGGTGTGATGTTAACTTGACAGTGGGATCAGGACTTGTGATTTGAACAAGTTTGTGGACTTTCTATTCTATTGATGAGAATAACAAGTGGAGTTTGATCCGCTAGGGATTATGCCAGAGTCTATCGTCAGAGGTTTAGTGTTAACATGACTAGAACTCTACTGGAATGAAAGTTTGCTGTTAGAGGTGTGATATTAACATAACAACGATTGATTTTGCGATCTACGCAATTTAAGTGGACCTGTCATTCTATTGAAGAGAATGACAAGTGGGATTGGATTTGTTGAATATCCATAGAGATTTTTACCGTCAGAGGTGTAATGTTAACGTAATGATTTGAGTTTACAATTTGAGCAAATTGAATTGTTAGAGGTGTGATATTAACTTGACAAAGATGTGTGCTAGAGGTGTGATATTAACTTAACACCACGAAAGTCTCATTTTTACTGAGAAAATTGAGAGAAGATCATTGTCATAGGTGTAATGTTAACTTAATAATGAAATGCATGTTAGAGGTGTGATGTTTAACTTAGCATTAAAAGATCTCATTTTCACTGAGAAAATCGAGGAGATCACTGTCATAGGTGTAATGTTAACTTAACAGCGATTGATTTTGCGATATGAGCAACTTTGGTTAAAAGTGTAGTATTAACTTGACCAAGAGATTCTGCGATTTGTGCAGTTTGGTGGACTCGCCATCCTATTGAAGAGGACTGACAAGTTGAAATTTTGGTCAGAGGTGTGATGTTAACTTGACCGGGATTTATCTACTGTTAGAGGTGTGATTTTGAACATAACAGTATTTTGAGTGGACTCGTCATTCTATTGAAGAGAATTGACAAGTTGAAATTTTACCCCCGGAGAAACATCAAAGCCTTACTGTCAGAAGTGTAATGTTAACATGAAAGGGTTGATCTGTAATTATTTTTGCTAGAAAAACAGGCATTTTGTGGTCCTACCATTCTGCGGGTGGAATTGGTAAGGGATTTTGGAGGGAATTTTAGGGAATGAGTTATTAGAGCTAACTGTTAACATGACAAATATTGATTTCCCTAGAAAATAAAGATTTACTGTTAGAGGTGTAATGTTTAACATAACAATAATGAGATTTTGTGATTTAAGCAATTTAAGTGGACATGTCATTCTATTGAAGAGAATGACAAGTAAGACTAGACCCGTCGGAGATCTAAATATTTCTTTACCGTCAAAGGTGTGATATTAACTTAACGGATCAAATTGAATCTTGTTAGAGGTATGATATTAACTTGACAAGGACGTAAGCTAGAGGTGTACTGTTAACTTAGCTCCATAAGAACTTCAGTTTCATTAGGGAGACTGAAGATATCACTATCATAGGTGGTGTTAAACTTGACAGTGGAGGTAATGCTAGAGATGTGATGTTAAACTTAGCATTGGTCATCTCGACTCCGATACGGAAGTTTGAGAGAAAATCATTGTCATAGGTGTATTGTTGAACTTAACAATAAATTGGATGTTAGAGGTGTGATGTTAAACTTAGCATCGCTCATCTCAGCTTCGATATGAAAGCATGAGGAAAAGTCATTGACATAAGTGTAGTGTTGAACTTAACAATGAACTGGATGCTAGAGGTGTGGTGTTAAACTTAGCATCACTCATCTCAGCTTCGATATGAAAGCATAAGGAAAAGTCACTGTCAGAGGTTTAATATTGAACTTTGCAGCAACTTAATCACTGTTAGAGGTGTAGTATTAACATAACAGTAGTTTTCAGAGGTGTAATGTTAACATGACAGTAATTGGTTTGCAATATGAGCAATTCTGAGGACTTGTCATTCTATTGATGAGGATTGACAAGTGGAGTTTGAAATGTCAGAGATATAGTGTTAACTTGACAATTTGGTTGATTTGTGACTCCATGTAGAGGAGCGACAAGTGAAGCTAGTACTCGCTGGGGAGCATTGAAACTTTTCATTGTCAGAGGTTTGATATTAAACTTAACAATGATTGTATTTGTGGACCTACCACTCTATGGAAGAGAATTGGTAGTGAATTTTGGTGAAAAATAAAATGAACTGTCAGAGGTTTAATATTAACGTGATAATCATTGATTTCCTAGAGGTGTGTAAAATTCGCTGTTAGAAGTGTAGTATCAATATAACAGCGAGAATTTTTAATGAGTTTCATTGTCAGAGGTTTAATATTAACTGAACAGAATCTACTGGGATTAAAAAATCTGGTTTGTCAGAGATTTATTGTTAACATGACAAATCTTAGTTTATTTCATTAGGGAGATGAACACAAGTATTTTTATGGCCCTACCATTCTTTGGATGAGAATTGGTAAGAGATTTTGGAGGAGAGGGTGGGACCAAGTCCCTCAAGGTTTTAGCAAACTTTCTACTCAGGCTCGTGTTTCCACGTCGGAGAAAGGACGTGAGGTCCGCGTCTAGCGACTTCCGTGTTTGACTGAGAAAGGACGCGAGGTCTGCGTCTGGCGACCTCCGCGTCTGACATTGGAACGCGAGGTCTGCGTCTGGCGACCTCCGCGTTTGACTGAGCAAGGACGCGAGGTCCGCGTCTGGCGACCTCCGCGTCTGACATTGGAATGCGAGGTCTGCGTCTGGAGACCTCCGCGTCTGATATTGAAACGCGAGGTCTGCTTCTGGCGACCTCCGCGTTTGACTGAGAAAGGACGCGAAGTCCGCGTCTGGCGACCTCCGCGTCTGACATTGGAACGCGAGGTCTGCGTCTCTTAGAGGAGTTTGAGTTTGAAGCCTTACAGGCTAAAAAACTGACAGCTCAGTCATCTGAAAGTTGCAGTGACAATTAAAGAGCACCGCCGAGATGAACTGCTCGCAATGGCACTCGAACCCATGGGATGAGAGCTTCTCAGTTCATATTTGAACATGGCCTCTTGGGGCTGAACGCAAACCTCGCGTTTCTGAAGTGAAACGCGATGATCTCATTCTGGCGCAGCCTCCTGCTAAACACGTATCTTGCGCTTTTGAATAGAAACGCGAAGCTCATCCTTTAACACTGTCAGCGACTCTCACACGCTAAGGTCATGTCCTGGCGCGGCCTTAGGCTGAACGTGGGTCGCGCGTTCTCGCGTTTTGGCACAGCTTGAGGCTGGACGCGAACTTCACATTTTGGCGCTGAAACGTGCAGCTCGTGAATACGAGCATCGCGTTTTGTTGCAGAAATGTGGGGCTGAAAGCGAACTTCGCGTTTGGTGCTGAAACGCGGGGGTGAAGCGAGCTCTGTTTGCTGATGGTGAACTTGACGTCTTTGTCGATGATCAGCAATCCGTTTGGCTCGCAGGAGTTGACGTGAACCCCCTACAAATTGAGTTTGCTGAGCCTTGGGAGGAGTTTTGCGGCGAGATTTGCCTTTATCATTATTGGCCTCGCGGGTCTCGTAGGAGACATTGATGCGGGCCACATATGCTGTTGTAACCACTCCTGTCTGCTGATGATGAGTGCAACGCCTTCGCAGTCTCTTGGCATTCCGATTGAGTCGCAGAGGTTATTGAGAACCCCCGGCATCCGGAACTGAAAGTGCCTTGATAAAAGGATGGAGGGGAGATTGGTCTCTATTGTCATCTTAACCGTGGGTCATGGCGAGGGTCTCTGAAAAGACGTTGGGCCTGACCATGTTATCTCCACGGGAGACTCCCGAAGCTTTGGGGGAGTTCAACTTCTCTTAGTCGAATTCGATCACAAGCGATTCGACTGTGAATCCAAGAATCTTGACATCAGCTTGCGCTACCACTTTCTCGTTGATTGAGAAAGATCATTGTCCCCAGCGGAGTCGCCATCTTTTGTACGCGTCGGAAAAATCACAATTGTAAAATTCTTTAATTGAATAGAAGATTATAACGGATACAATCCGATTACAAAAGAGAGGGAATCTTTTGATTGATTCTCCTCTTTATTTAAAACTGGGTTCTTCATGTGGCGGTAGAGAGTGAGTCTTGTTCTCCATTGACCGGCCGAACGTCAAATTTCTCTTGTGGATCCTCTCTTTGGATCAACTGGTGGAGTAGCACAGCTCCTATCAGTAATGGAATCTCAAAGAGATTTAAAGAACTTGAACTCAACAAGTTAACAGAAAGAGTTGAACTCTTTGTAGGCTTCAAGCGCTTCAAGACCGAACTCTGGTAAGGTAGCTCTCCCCCTGCCTATGGCTTCTTAGATTCCTTTACCAGAACTCTCCCCTTCAACCCCTTTTTAGAGGCCCCCTCTATGGTCCCCTTACATCCCCTTAGAGAGGTCTCCTCTTTTTTCTCCCCCTCCCCTCTTTTTCTAGCTATTCATAGCTATTTATAGAGGAATTGGGGTGTAACCAACCACTTAAATCTCTCCATAATTAGAGGGGTGTAACCAACTCCTTAAATCTCTCCATAATGGAAAGTTATTCCCCATTATGTGGAGAGAAAATTGGAGTATAACTGCCCCCTTAAAACTCTCCATTAATGGGGATTAATCTCTCCTTTAAGTGGGGAGAACGTGCGAGTGACTGACGCAGTCATGACTGATAGTTACAGCAAAAACGCGGGTCTCACGCTGAACGCAGACCTTACTCTGATGTTGAGACGCGCAGCTCACAGGCTCGCGTCTGTGTTGGAACGCAGAGCTGCTCAGGCTTGCGTTTGAGTTGAAACGCGGAGCTGGCTAAGGTCCACGTCTGACAAAGGACGCGAGGTCCACGTCTGACATTGGAACGCGATGTTTGCGTCTGGTGACCTCCGCGTCTGACATTGGAACGCGAGGTCTGCGTCTGGTGACCTCCACGTCTGAGGCTCGAATGTGACCTTCGCGTCTAGCATTGGCACGCGACCTCCACGTCTAGGAGGTTCGCGTTTGAGGTTGTCTTCAGTAATTTTTTGATAGCCTACAGAGATTCTTTTCTTCAGCCACCAAATTCTCTTCTTGATCCTTAGAGGAGATGAGAGGCCTCCAAGAAAGAAACTAGGTCATGATAGATTAGTGGTGGAGAGGGAATCCTACCCATGATATATATAGCATCAAGGAATTCTAGTTCAACTTATCATAAATCTAGACCCTTGATTGATAACAAGAGTTCCACATGTGTAGATGAGTCTCACATCTAAATTTAAATATACTCATGGTTAAGTGTAAATGAAACGTGTCTAGACCCAAACTATTAGGTTTGATCAATTCTTTATTGAATCCAACAACATAGGCTTATAGATACGAGTGTATAAATTCAATTAGAATTGTGTAGGCCCAAATTAATCTAGACTCTAATCTAAATAAGTCTAACAATCTCCCACTTAGACCAAACAAGTCATACTGGAAGGATGATATACATAATTTTACGGTACCAAAACTTTACCCATCAATAAACCACGTTTCAAAACAATCAGGTTCATTAAGTGTTCGGCCACCGTATATGGCGGTCGTTATTTCTGTATAATTGAGGTAGGATCTTTCACATTACAAGTTTCAAAACCTTAACGACATAGATCAAATATGGACGTGTGGCATGAAAATATCCTCTGATCGAATAAGGTACAATTCCAACTAGTTTTCACTTCATGACTCCAACGAGTCTATCTTTATGACTTTAACGAGTCTAACCTTATGACTCCAATGACTAACTGCTAATTCAACAAACTCAAATGCGTAAAAATAGACTTTAAGAAAAATAGTTATAACTTTATTTATCAAAATAAACAAATATATATAAAGTGCACTCAGAAATAATGTCTGTTACATGAAATTATCCATTCCTACTAAATTAGGATATCATCAAGACTAGTCATCCTCATATGAGCAATATGCTCTAAGAAAACTTTAGGTGAAAGTTCTTTAATGAGTGGATCTATAATGTTAAGAATAGTAGTTAACACTATCAATGACACAATGTGATTCCGAACTTTATCATTGATAAGAAGAAACTTGATGTCGATATACTTCGACTTTGCTAAACTCTTATCACTATTACAGTAAAGCTCTATAACTGTTATTGTCATAGTGTAGCTATAACGGCCTCTCAACTAAATCCACCATCTTCTTATAATCAGGAAAATGTAACCTGACGTTGACTTTCTATTGTCGAAACATCGAGTATAATCTGAATCTATGTGTCCGATCAGCTGCAACTGATCAGATTTCTTATAGTTTTCTGTAGATATCGCATTATCTTCTTGGCAGTCTTCCAGGGATCAACTCAAAATTGATCAAGTATCTGCCAACTTTCTTAACGGTATATGCTATGTCTGGATGGGTACAAACTTGAGCATACATCAAACTTTCAACAACCGATGCATATGGAATGTCTTTCATTTGCTCTTTCTGTAGGTCGTTCTTGAGACATTAGAGTAGAATCAAGTTATCGCCCCTAGAGTAATTTTTCATACCACATCTATCTAGCACCTTATCGATATAGGCCTTTTGTGATAAACCTAATATTCCACGTGTCCTGTCACGTTGAATCTAGATGGCCTATCACAAAAGAAGCTTCTATAAGATCTTTTATTTTAAAGTTCTTTGAGAGAAAACTCTTGGTCTCAAGTAAAACAAGCATATCGTTACTAGCTACTAGAATGTCATCCACATATAGCACAAGAAGCATAAGTCTAATCTCTTTAAATTTATGGTAAATACATTGATCTTCTACAATCTTCTTAAAACAAAAATCAGATATTACTTGATCAAATTTCAAATACCATTGAGATGCTTGCTTTAGACTATAAATGGGTTTCTTTATTTGCAAACCAGATATTAAGAACCTTTTGCTTTAAAACTTTCAGGTTGCACCATACTGATTTCTTCAAAAGAAAATTTTGAATAAGTCTAGTACCATAAAACAAAAATTTGGAAAGAGTTAAATTAATTATTATTAGCCTCAAAGGGTGAGAAAAAAAACACAAATCAGGGAGGAATCTTGATACAAGCACAAAATCTCATAACCCTATTCCTACTATAATACAGATTTGTATCCAACACTATTGGTCATCAATATGATTAATTACCTCTGGTACATGAATCCACATTGAGGAGAATATTGGTGACAAACTTGTAGTTGGACTAGGAATTTGTTGTGGGTAACTTTTTTGGACAATCCTTCTCATGTATGGAAGTACTTGAAAGGTGTCACAAGAAAATTGTCACAGGAATCATATACTTCAACGCACATAAACTTTATTTCCACATATATAACAAGATCTTAACATATACAAAGTGATATTTCACCAATAGCACACTAATAAAGCTTATTGCATGACTTTTGCAAAATACTCGCAGCAACCTACATAACTTGCTTGATCAAACATCATTCCAAGTAATCTTATAGTTCCCAATCTTTCCCTTCGGTATCCCCAAAGCCTTCCACACAGCCGGCGAAGCATCAACCACGTTGTTTCCACACGGCACGCGAAAGCCACGCTGAGAGTCGCAACCGTTGACGGAATCACACTCGTCCACAACTTTGGCCACGACTGACTTCCCGTGCCCTTTGATCCTTATGTTCTTCAAGCATCGGCTTCCTCCGTTGTACCACCCTGTAGAAAGCGCAACCACCAGCTCATTGTCACCGTGGTACTTGTTGTCGCACTTTGCGGTGCCTCTCTGATGAATTTTGTTGCCGTGTTTCGCAACATTATTGCTGGTGACAGCATTTTGTCTCTGTCCATCTTGAGTAGTAATGGATCTGTTTTGATCAAGAGAACCGGATCTGCTTCCATCTTGGGAAGTATTGTCGAAGGTAGTGACCTTGTGTATCCTAGAGATCGGGAGGAAGTAGTGGTGTTTGCTCTTGGGATTAACAGAAGGGCCGCCAACTCGGCCTTGGCTCGTGAAGCTGTTGAAGGTCATGATCGCAGGCGTGCTGCGCTTCACGGAAGGAGAGCAGTGGAAGCGAAGGTAGGTCTTGCGATCCTCGCAGCAATTGGAGATGCTCTTGCTGCTGCAGTAGCCGGTGGTAGTCTTGCTCTGTAAGCGTACATGGCCGTTGGCACGACAAGTTCCGAGCGCACGAGAAGAGGTGGCGAGATTGAGATTGAACGCCAATGTTGCGAGCGCTAGGATGGTTGCAAGTAGGAGAGAGTTTGGCATTTTGCTTTGCTTGGTTTTGCTAGCTCTGGGTTCTTTTAAGAGTTGGATCTGATTGCTATTTATAGACTTGTGGCGTGCATGAAGCATACAACACAATAGACATAAAACATACGTTAGTTAATTGATTTTGTTTTGTATAGCTTATTATTAAAGCACATCTTTGTTTTTGATCGTCCATGCTCTTCCAAAACTAGAGAGTGACAGATATATAGATTAGTTTTGTCTATGAAAGATGGGATCTAATTGACCTGACTCTTCAAAAAGTTAATGAGCTATACGTATATACACGATTCGATATGCATAATGATGGGTTCAACTTGAATAATATTATACTTATCATGAGTTTAACCAACAATAGAGGCCTCAATTTTGCTTTAAATTAGCAGTATCTTTGTCTATTTTAGCTTTGTACTATAGCTGCTTAGCACTTTAGCTCATTTTGAAGGGAATGATGGATGGTATGGAAAGATCAATTTGGGTTCTGGTTGGCTCCTTCTCGCTTTGGACCATATGATGGTCTAACGCGCCGTGGACCGTCTGATTCTAAGCTTGCTGTAAGATTCGGGAGGAGTTGGATTAACCTCTAACTCCCTTTAATCTCCGTCATGCAATGAGAAACGGAAACCAAAATAATAAAATCAAAACCCAATCATAACAGTATGATTTCTCTTCCACGTTCGGGGGTCGCGATCTACTCATTTCTCTTGCGGTCCCCTTATCCTTCTTCCTCCAATTATAGTTTTTCTTTAGGAAGTCAGTGATTATTGTTGTTTAACTAAGCCCAAAAAATAGACCGTAAAGGCTGAGTGATTTATCCAAATTAATTCAGGCTGATGTACTAGTCTAGTTTTTGCGTTTAACTTCAAAACTTGTGAGGTTAGGCATAGGATATTCAGGTATTCTAAACTTCTTAAAGCAAAAAAATTAATTATATGCATTTAAGGGAAAATTGACTAGAATTCCTGAGAAGTTTTGCTTGGGGGGATTTCGCTGCAGCCTCACGATGTCAAATCGTAATTAGAAAAAACTCGGTTTTATAATTTTATTTGCTTTAGTCACCTCTTTTTGTAAGCCAATTAACCACGTGAGCTCACGTGTCAAGTGCAGAAGCGCTGCTCAGCAGCGAAAAACGCAAATATCGCAGAGAATCGCTTCGGAAAAAACGGACCGCTTCGAAAATATAGACTACTGGTATATAGAGAAATGCGATCATGATTGTAGTCATCGCAAAAAAACATATTCCTGAGGACTGCTATCATGATCGTAATCCTTAACAAAATGTCATTTTTCTGAGGACAGCGACTATGATTGCAGTCCTCACAAAAATACCATGTTTTTGAGTCTTTAAAGGACTGCGATCTTGATCACAATTTTCAAAAAAATGCCTTATTTTTAGTTTTTATAGGATTGCGACTATGATCGCAATTTTCATTATTAGGACATGTTTTTATAGGACTGTGACCATAATCACAATCCTTACAAAATATCTTATTTTTAAGTCTTTTTTGAGACTGCGACCATAATCGTAATCCTCACAAAAACACATTTTATCCTCACAAAAATACAATTTTCAGTTTACATTGGGATTGCAATAATGGTCGCAGTTCTTACAAAATACCTTAATTTTCAATTAATAAAAGGTCCATAATCATGATCACAGTCTTCTAATAAATGAGTGTGACAATAGTCGCAGTTCTCACATAGGACTGCGATCATGAGTCGCAGTCCTCATATCAGTATCGTCATCATCAGCATACTCCCATTCATCGGTATCAAATAATCTCCAATGTTTTTCAGATCTAAAGCCACATCGATGACAAACATAAATAAAACTCATTGTGAGCGCGAGCAAATGAGATCTGTAAATGGTCGACCTTAAAAAAATTTGATCTGAGGGTTCCACCCACTGAGACCCCCTGGAGTGGAGCTCGCTACCCCCTTCCAACCCCTACAGTGACCTGACCGTGCAGGTCTACCCGCGAATTACTCTGCATCGAGTTCAAGGTTTTGAGGGGAGAGCAATGTTGGGTAATGAGAAAGGGTAAAAGAGAAAATAAAATTATATAAAGAAGTGGTAGTTGGGAAGAATCAATTTATGTTGACGTGGACGAGATTGTAGTGAATAAAATTATAAGTTGAGTTATTCCCCTAATTATAAAGCAAACTAGGTGGCTATAGTGAAATTTTCCTTTGTTTTTTCTCCTGTAATCAAAGTTCACATTTTTTTTCAAACTCTATGCAAAGTCAATTTGTACTTTGGTTTCATATTTTGTCCTAATGTTTTAAGAATTGCAAAATGTTTGACTGTAAAAATAATAACAATCATGATAGTGTTAAATAAAGTCAAATGCCCAATTATATTCTCATTCAACCATCATGAACCTTGACGATATATTTGCTCATTCTCTACACTGTTTTCGTGGCACTTTGAAATGTTTTTTCCTCCTTTCCTTTTATGTTAAGATAACTGAGAGGAAATGGAGTTAGAGATGTTAGAGATATCAATGATAACATGTGACTCATGTGAAACATGTGATTCATTTGAAAGACACCCCTCATGAAATCAACCAAATCCTAAAATCTCTCCATGATTATAGAAACACATGGGACTCATGGGATTCATGCACCATGTGTTTCTCATTCTTTCTCTTAGTCAATGTTTTCCTATTCTTTCTCTCAGTCAATTTTTTTCTATTGTATCTCCTAAATCAGTGTAAACATTGTTGGCCCAAAGGCCTTCCACTCTAGTTTTGATGATGATTAACTCATGTAGTTATGTTTACTAATAATCTTGTGTTGTTTAAGTTTCAGATCATTAACCAAGATATTAGTTGGTGATTAGCTTCAACAAGGTGTTTAGAAGCTTTTCATGATGATTCCAGGGCCAAAGCTTCAAGATCACACATTGCCTAGCCCATGGATGGAGTTTTGGAGCAAGTCTACTTGAAGATGAAGATCGTCAAGAAGACTTAGGTATCCATAGTTTAGATAGTGTGTTTTTAGATCCATTTGTAAAGTTTAATATAGTTGATATGCTCAAGTGCACAAACACACACGTTTTCATGTTTTGGATTTGGTTTTCATGAATAGTAGATCAAAACAAGTTTACTTTATTTCTATGTATATTAGATGTATTCTAGATATACATACATGGTTTAACTTGCTAGACAAACTTATTTTGACTATTCTATTCATGTTTTGAAAAATCAAGTTTGATAAAATACCGGTTTTGTTTTTTGATAAAATTTGCAAGACTCAAAAATGAATTGATAAGTTGATATATGTCTTGAAATTTTTATCACTTGTTTATGGTTCAATATAAAATGATAAAACAAGTTTTATGGGATTTTTAGAAAAGATAAAAGATTTTTATAAAATATTTTACATTATTTTTCAGACCCAGTTTTTGTTCCAGGCTTCAACCAAGTCGACTAGTAGCCTGACTAGTCGACTAAGGCTGAGGTCGGTCGACCGGGCCGGTCGACCGACGTGCACAATTCTGTGCACGTTTGGAGGCACTCGGACGGTCGACCGGAGCACTTACAGTACTCTCTATTTGTTTCGGTCGACCGGGCCGGTCGACCGCAGTTGCCCAACGGTCATTTTCCAACCGTTGGCGGTCGACCGGGCCGGTCGACCGTTGCCTGTCAGAGCTGCCAGCTCAGCTCTAACGGCTAGTTTTGTATTGGGGCTATATATACCCCATCTCTTCATAGTTTTTGTACAAGTTTTTAAGGGCAAAAATTCCAGACCTTCTTAAGTGTTTTTAAAGAGTTTTCAAAAGTGTTTTGGGCTTTAAACTTCCAATTTGATTTGTGTTTTGGGTTTTTGGAAAATCAAAGAAAATAGGAATTTGGGATATTTGTATTGGTTTTCATTCTCTATCTTTTACAAGAGTTTTTTCAAGTATTTTCTTTGTTGCTTGTTTCCAAAAATACCTAGTTTCCACACTTGAGCTATCATACTATCCTAATCTATTAGGATCTTTGTTTTGTGGAAAAGAGAGAAAAGAGAAGTGTTTGAGGTTAAGCCTCTAAATTGTAAACCCTCCTTGCTTTTGTTGTATCCCTCTTTGGTAGAGGTTGATCGGAGTGGTATTGTGGTTGGATCCCTCTTCGGTAGAGGTGATTGTGTTTGTATTGGCTACGGGCCTTATCCCTCTTCGGTAGAGGTGGATTGTGGTTGTATAGCCTCAGTGGCTTTGTAAGGATTGAGAGAGGAGTTCGGTACTCCTATAGTGGATTGGAAATCCTACACGGTGGTGTAGACGGGGATGTAGAGCTAGGGGCTCGAACCTCGAAACATATTCGTGTGTTTGCGTTTGATCCAATATCTCTCAACTCTCTCTTTATATTTGTGCAAAGCATTATTCTCATTGCCATATCATACATATCATATATTGCTTGTGTTGCCTTGTATTGTTTCATATTGCTATATTACTTATATGCTTGGTTGTTTGTGTGTGCCTCACTTGTACCTAATCAACAAGAGCTTCACACCTCAACCCATTCAAGGGGAATCAAGAGGAGTTAGTCCAGAGCCCTTCACGGGGAATTCGGCTACACTTGTTGATTGTACTAAGTGTGTTGCAAAATTTGCATTAGCTTCCGCATTTAGCGCACTTAGTTTTGCATTTAGTTTTAGATTAGCTCTAACACCTATTCACCCCCCCCCCCTCTAGGTGTTCCCTTTTCAATTGGTATCAGAGCTAGTGCTCCTGATACTTAGGCTTAACATCCTAGGAGTAAGATCCTTTGTTTGCTAATCTATTGTTTGCATTTGCTTGTTTGCACACTCATATAGTTTACCATGGCCTTCATGACCCCACCTATGTTTGACCCTTCCAACATTCATGTTTGGAAGATTAGAATGACTGTTTATTTACAAACCCTAGGTCATAAAGTTTACCTTGCCATTACCAGGAATCCTTTCTTAGTGATAGCAATCATATAGGGGCCAATGCACAAGCCCTAGAGGCCATTAGAAGCACACTTTCAAAAGAATATCTTATACATGTTTCTAATATTGATTCCGCTTTTGTAGTGTGGAATTTGTTGATAACAACCACCACCTCCAAGTTTCAAGTACAAATCCAAGAAGAGGAATCTAGTGGAGAATCCGATTCACAATGCTTCATGGTCCAAGGGAATGACTCCCTTGAGGTACATTCGAAACCCCACTTAGATAATGATGATTGTGCTAGTTCTTCAAATGATTTTGTTGATCCACATGCTTTGAATGAAGAACTATCTATTGTATGTGAAAGATTAATTGAAAAATATAATTTGTTGAAAAGAAAAGTCTAGAAATTGAAAAAAATAAATAAAAGTTTGCATTCTAGACTTGATTGTGTTTTGCAAGAGAAGGTTGAGGTCTATAATGAAAGGGATTCATTAAAATCTCAATTAGATCTTGCACTTAAAGAAAATGAATTTTTAAAGTCTAAAAATAATTGTGAAACAATTTTGAAGAAAAATGAAAACTTGTCTTCAAAAATTGATTTTGTTTTAAAAGAGAATGTTGCTTTGAAAAATAAAATTATTTCTATTTCACATGATTTAGATATTTGTTTAAAGAAAAATGTTGTTTTGAAAAATAAGATTGATGAACATGTTTGCCATGTTAGGGTAGTTTCACCTAGATCACCCCTTGCATGCTCCACTTCTTCTATTAAAAATGATATAAACATGTTGAAGAAGAAAATGGATTGTTTGGGCTCCACTATGAGCCAATGTGCTAAGAACCATACACACTTGAAAACCTTGGTTCGTAAGAAACAAGTTCCAACTTTTATGCATGCACACCCTCCACGGCATACACATGCTCCACACGGACACCATCAACACATGTATGCTCATGTGTACACATGTACACATGTGGCCGAAAAGGCCATCTTGCTAAATTTTGCTATGATCGTTTACATGTTGAGAATTTAGCAAAGAAGTTTGTTTGGGTTAGAGAAGGTACTAACCCCCATGGACCCAAAAAGATATAGGTACCAAAGACCACCCTTCCTATTGTTTTTGATGTAGGTGTGGGCTCTCACATGACGTGAGAGTGATGACACCTTGGAGTGGATGCGTTCCGTGCTTAAAGGAGATCAATTGGATGCATCACTTTCAAGGGAAAGATTGGTGGAGAGGACCACCTTTGTTTTGGAGAAATAGAGCGGTGCCCTCATTGGTTTTGGTATTGAATCTCTAACTCCTTATGTTTACATACTTTCCATGTTTATCTTTCATAGCATGATTTGATGTTTAGTGATCATTATAGACATGCCATGTTAATTAGATTAGTGTTATACTTATTAGTTGGTTGAAACATCCATGTTTTATATGGACTTATATTTTTGTGTTTTCACCTTGGTAAAACTAATTTGTATGACCTAGATCTAATGCACATGCATGTACATATTGATCATATATGTTTTGTATTTCATATTTTTGATGTTTTATAGCATTTTTTCATTGTCTATGGATTAGTATGTAAATGCCATGATTATTAGATCCTTGACATACATATATAGTATTTGAGACACACATGCTTGTATGAACCCATTCTTAGTGTTCTCACTTTTGTTTAAGCTATAATGTACATCATGAATCTAATACATGTGAATTTACATAGTAATCATGTTTTAGTTTTATCATGATGTTTTTTATCTTGTTTTTGATGCTTCTTGTTAAGATTACATGTTTAAATGTTAGTTTTCATTAAGACTATGATTTATACTTGTACATATAGTGGGCCACAAATAAATCTATATATGTTTGAGTTGAATGCTTATTTGAACCCATTAAATGTGCTAGTATAGTCTAGTTTTGATGATTCATACATTTTAAACTTGTATTCCCATTTTGGATTTATTTTATGAGTTTTTCACTTCATGTATATGTTTGTATTGCCAAACTTTAAGATATACATGTATACCCCTTGAGTCATTTGCTTTTCATGCAAATCTATATATGGACTCAATTGTATTTAGGGATATGTATGTATACTTATTATGTTGACAATTCATACATTTACCTTGAAATGAAATTTGTTTTGGTAAAGATTTTCTTGATTTTGTGTTTAATTGTTTAACTTCATGTATATGTCTATCTTGTCCAAACTATTAGATATACATGATTATCCTTTTGAGCCACGTGCCTTAATGCATATATTTTGTGGACTCGTTGTGTTTTGGATATATATGTATATTTTAATTTGTACTTGACATACATATGCCGTGAAGATTAAATAAGTTTTGATGATTTTCGTGTTTTCAATGTTTAAGGAATAATTGAGCCTAATTGAAAATTTTCATGATTATGATATTCACACTTTATATGTACACTCACATTTATTGCTTGCTCATGTTTTGTTTTCATGAGTCAAAATTGTGCTTAATTGGATTAGAGTGTTGATTTTCATGTGGATTTCTTATTTCATGAAAAACTATTTTGTTTTATTCCTTACTTGAAGGATTTCGCACTAGTTAACAAGTTTTTCATTTTGACTAGTTCGTATTCTTCAATTTGGTAGTGATTTTCAAACAAAACTACATTTTCAAATCTATTTTTGAAAACCCCTACCATCAATGGACGGATGGGAGATCATGATCTTGTATGCTTTAAAATGAAAATCATTTAAAACTTGAACCTTGATTGGGAGGTATTGTAATATTGATGTATTCACTTGAACTTATTGCTATGTCAATTGGTATGCATTGAACTCTATCATTGAACTCTTTCAATTGTATCATTTTGATCTTTTTGTATACTCATATGTTTATTGTGTATGTATATTTTCAATTGGTATCATCTATTGGTGATTGGTACTCATTCTATTTCATACACATTTTATTTGTGCTTAAGATATAAATTTTTCACAAAATCTTGTTTATGCTAGTGCTTGAGCTTCAATTTTATTTTAATTGATTATTTTTAAATTGGTATCAAGCCCATGCATTCTTTTAGTTGGTATTTCATAAAGGGGGAGAAAATTTAATTTTGTCTTTCAATTGGTGATTTTTCAATTGATATTTGTTTCCCACTCGCTTACTTTATGATTGAAAATTTCTTATTGGTATCATATGGTTAATATGAAAATTTTTTTACAATTGGTATCAAAATTTTGTTTAAGCATTCAAAATTTATTATGTTTAATTTCAATTGATATCAAGATGTTTCATGTGTTTTTGCTTAAAATTGGTATCTAAATTTTTTTTAAGAAAAATACAAAAGTTTTGATTTGTATTGACTATATGCATATAGATTCATGATGAGTGTATCTTGTATTGAAGAGCTTAACATCTCTTCGTTATGTGGTACACGTGTGTAGGGGGAGCTTCACATCTCCTCTTATACATTACATAATGTGTGTTATGTGAATTAGGGCTTAACATCCCTCTTTCATGTAATGCATATGTGTAGGGAAGCTAACTTAGCGTCTTCCTCTTCATGAATGAATATAGCATATAACAACTATTGATCTTTATTTATTTCTATTGATATCAAGATGCTTCATTGACATATTTATCTATTGATATCATGTTGTTTATAGTCACCCCTTATTGACCTTGTTTTTTTTGTTTTAGACAAAAGGGGGAGAACATTGTTTTATTGTTTTGATTGACTTAAAAAGGGGAGAAAGATTTTTACCCCTCATTTTATTGTTTGGATTATTTAACCCCTTCTTGATCTTTTTGTTTGACAAAAAGGGGGAGATAAAAATTTGTTTGATTTGATTTTACTTTGAACCCTTTGTTGATGATTGACAAAAAGGGGGAGAAGTATTTGAGTTTGAGTTTATATGCATGTTTTCATTGCTTAAGAGAGAGAAGTATTTGTCTTCCTTATTATTTATGCATATATGTTTTTGTATTGTTGTATTGCAAATAGGAGAAAAAGATTTTGATTTATGCTTGTTGCATGTTTTATCACCATACTTGCATACATATTCATGTGTTTCATTTCCATATCTTATTATTCATGTCTATGCATGAGTTAAGGGGGAGCTTCTTTGAAGCTTAACTTTAATCCATGCATATATAACTCCATGAGTTTTGTCATCATCAAAAAGGGGGAGATTGTTGGCCCAAAGGCCTTCCACTCTAGTTTTGATGATGATTAACTCATGTAGTTATGTTTACTAATAATCTTGTGTTGTTTAAGTTTCAGATCATTAACCAAGATATTAGTTGGTGATTAGCTTCAACAGGTGTTTAGAAGCTTTTCATGATGATTTCAGGGCCAAAGCTTCAAGATCACACATTGCCTAGCCCATGGATGGAGCTTTGGAGCAAGTCTACTTGAAGATGAAGATCGTCAAGAAGACTTAGGTATCCATAGTTTAGATAGTGTGTTTTTAGATCCATTTGTAAAGTTTAGTATAGTTGATATGCTCAAGTGCACAAACACACACGTTTTCATGTTTGGATTTGGTTTTCATGAATAGTAGATCAAAACAAGTTTACTTTTTTCTATGTATATTAGATGTATTCTAGATATACATACATGGTTTAACTTGCTAGACAAACTTATTTTGACTATTCTATTCATGTTTTGAAAAATCAAGTTTGATAAAATACCGGTTTTGTTTTTTGATAAAATTTGCAAGACTCAAAAATGAATTGATAAGTTGATATATGTCTTGAAATTTTTATCACTTATTTATGGTTCAATATAAAATGATAAAACAAGTTTTATGGGATTTTTAGAAAAGATAAAAGATTTTTATAAAATATTTTACACTGTTTTTCAGACCCAGTTTTTGTTCCAGGCTTCAACCAAGTCGACTAGTAGCCTGACTAGTCGACTAAGGCTGAGGTCGGTCGACCGGGCCGGTCGACCGACGTGCACAATTCTGTGCACGTTTGGAGGCACTGGGACGGTCGACTGGGCCGGTCGACCGGAGCACTTACAGTGCTCTCTGTTTGTTTCGGTCGACCGGGCCGGTCGACCGCAGTTGCCCAACGGTCATTTTTCCAACCGTTGGCGGTCGACCGGGCCGGTCGACCATTGCCTGTTAGAGCTGCCAGCTCAGCTCTAACGGCTAGTTTTGTATTGGGGCTATATATACCCCATCTCTTCATAGTTTTTGTACAAGTTTTTAAGGGCAAAAATTCCAGACCTTCTTAAGTGTTTTAAAGAGTTTTCAAAAGTGTTTTGAGCTTTAAAATTCTAATTTGATTTGTGTTTTGGGTTTTTGAAAAATCAAAGAAAATAGGAATTTGGGATATTTGTATTGGTTTTCATTCTCTATCTTTTACAAGAGTTTTCCCAAGTATTTTCTTTGTTGCTTGTTTCCAAAAACACCTAGTTTCCACACTTGAGCTATCATACTATCCTAATCTATCAGGATCTTTGTTTTGTAGAAAAGAGAGAAAAGAGAAGTGTTTGAGGTTAAGCCTCTAAATTGTAAACCCTCCTTGCTTTTGTTGTATCCCTCTTTGGTAGAGGTTGATCGGAGTGGTATTGTGGTTGGATCCCTCTTCGGTAGAGGTGATTGTGTTTGTATTGGCTACGGGCCTTATCCCTCTTCGGTAGAGGTGGATTGTGGTTGTATAGCCTTGGTGGCTTTGTAAGGATTGAGAGAGGAGTTCGGTACTCCTATAGTGGATTGGAAATCCTACACGGTGGTGTAGGCGGGGATGTAGAGCTAGGGGCTCGAACCTCGAAACATATTCGTGTGTTTGCGTTTGATCCAATATCTCTCAACTCTCTCTCTTTACATTTGTGCAAAGCATTATTCTCATTGCCATATCATACATATCATATATTGCTTGTGTTGCCTTGCATTGTTTCATATTGCTATATTACTTATATGCTTGGTTGTTTGTGTGTGCCTCACTTGTACCTAATCAACAAGAGCTTCACATAGCACCTCAACTCATTCAAGGGGAATCAAGAGGAGTTAGTCCAGAGCCCTTCACGGGGAATTCGGCTACACTTGTTGATTGTACTAAGTGTGTTGCAAAATTTGCATTAGCTTCTGCATTTAGCGCACTTAGTTTTGCATTTAGTTTTAGATTAGCTCTAACACCTATTCACCCCCCTCTATACAACCAATAACCATAACTAATGGCATCTTATCTTTGTACAAATAAGTCTTCTTCTTCTTTGTCTTGGTATCAGAGCAACTCCTGTACCATGTCGAGTATTTTCTCTTCATCTTCCCTCACCTCCATCCAAACACTTTTATCCATGGTTACTCCCAATCCCAACATCACTCACTTTCCAAATGTCAAACTCGACAAGAGAAACTACCTACTGTGGTGTTTCCAGTTCCTTCCTCTTCTCAAACTCCACGATCTCGAAGGTCTCATCGACGGAACCTCTCTGTGTCCGGTCCGGTTACTTCCTTCTACCGAGAAGGATGCTCAGCCCACTATCAATCCAGAATACACTCGCTGGATCAAACTTAATCAGATGTTCTTATGTTGGCTTATCTCCTCGCTCACTGAGGGTGTTCTTGCTCATGTCGTCAGCCTCACCACATCACTCTGTAGCGAATCTTTGCGTCACCCTCCAGAGATAGAGTGCACAACTCAAATATTAGCTGCACACTATCAAGATGGGTACCTCTTCTATGTCAGAGTACATCCAGTCTGTTAAGTCCATCATGGACAACCTGACGGCAGCGGCTAATCTAGTTGCTGACTCTGACCTCGTCTCTACCTTGCTCAGTATGACTCGTTCGTCACCTCTGTCAACACACAAGTCAACCCTGTACTGTCAGAAGAACTTATCGGCCTCATGCTTAGCCAGGAGATTTATCGTGGGCATGCTATCACTTCACCAAACTCCACAACCCTCATCTCCCCTTCTCCTGCAGTTCATACTGTTTCCCGCACTCCAAGCTACCATTTAGCTCCATTTTCTTTCCGTGGTCGTGGACGTGGCCGAGGCAGGGAGCGCGATCGTGGTCATGGACGTTCCTTACCGCCACATCAGTCCGCCGGTGGCCGACCTCAATGCGAGATCTGCAATCATTTTGACAATTTTGCTAACCAATACTTACAATCGTTATGATGATTCGGTTAGCCCAACTGCTCTTCTCCACTCTTATGGGAATAGTCCAGTCGATCTCAACTGGTATGTTGACTCCGGAGCCACTCATCACCTAACGGCTGACATTGCGAATCTGGCGGTTCACTCTGAATATCAAGGACCTGACAAAATTCGCATTGGTAACGGGACAGGTTTGCCTATCCGAACTACTGTTCCTTCTTTATTGTTTCTCATGTTTCTTTCTTTGTCTTGAAAAACCTTTTACATGTTTCTGATATCACAAAAAATCTTCTGTCTGTTAGTCAATTTACTACTGATAATAAGTCCTTCTTGAATTCATCATAACTCTTTTTTATCAGGGATCTCTCTACTCGAAAAATTCTACTGTGGGGACAACTTAAGGATGGCCTGTATGTCTTCTCCCTGGGAAATAAAATTCACTGCCTCTCCCCAGGCTCTTCTCGGTGAGCGTGCATCTTCCTCCGTCTGGCATGAGCGCCTAGATCATCTCTCCACCAAAGTTGTGTCCAATATTTTATCTCAGCATCAGCTTCCTTTCCTCCCTGACCGTTGTGGTACCCCTTTATGCATCTCCTGTTAGTAAAGGAAATGTCACTGTCTCCCTTTTTCGTCATCTTTCACGATTGCTACTGCTCCTTTAGAGTTTATTCACTCCGATCTATAGGGTCCGTCTCCTGCGTCCGCTTAAGTGGTCATCGCTATTATATTAGCTTTGTAGATCACTACAGTAAGTATGTTTGGTTTTATCCTTTAATAAATAAAAGTGATGCTTTCTCCATTTTTCTTGAGTTTAAAATTCATGTGAAAAATTTTTTTGGGCGTTGCATTAAAGTACTCCAAACTGATGGTGGTGATGAGTTCATCAAATTTAAACCTTACTTGCCTTCTCAGGGTATTGCTCATCACTTATTCTGTCCACACACTAGTGCCCAAAACGGCACCGCAGAAAGAAAGCACAGCCACCTTGTCGAGACCGGCCTTACTCTTCTGACTCGGTCAAATGTTCCATTCCATTACTGGCCTTATGCTTTCCAAACCGTCTCATTTCTCATCAATAAAATGCCCACCCTCGTCCTCCATAATCTATCTCCCTACCATAAATTATTTTATAAAGCACCTGACTACCTTTCCTTATGAATTTTTGATTGTGCTTGGTACCCTCATCTGCGTCCATACCAAACTCATAAGTTTAGTTTTCAGTCCAGTCAATTTGTCTTCTTAGGTTACTCGGCTTCGCATAAAGGTTATCAATGTTTGCATGTTCCCTCTGGTCGTATTTACATCTCTCGGGATGTTGTGTTCGACGAATCTTCCTTTCCTTTCCACTCTTCTCTGACCTCCTTCCCTCCCCCTACTCCCACGCCTTCACCACTGATCCCTATCTCCACGCCTTTGTTATCTTTCATTGTTCCAGTCTCCTCTTCTCATGCGGGCCTCACTATTGACTTTTCTCCTCCTCCACTACCACCTCCATCACATACTCCTCTCCACCACCTCCATCAGCACCCGCCGATGAGTCCTTCTCATCGTCCTCATCCTCAGGCTCTCCCAGTCCCCTCCTATCAGGACCCACCATATGGTCACCAAAACACATGATAACACGAGAATACCAAAGGTCTTGCTAGCCACCTGGTATCTCATGCCTACCTGTCTCATGGACAACTTGGCCATCACTCCTGTCGAACCCACATGTTTCACGCAAGCTTCTAAAAATCCCAAGTGGCGCTAGGCAATGGACACTAAGATGAATGCCTTACTTAAGAATAAAAGCTGGTCCCTTGTGTCATTCCACCCTACCATGAATCTGGTTGGTTACAAATGAGTTTTCAAGTTAAAACATAAATCTGATGGTTCTGTTGATAGGTATAAGGCCCCTGGTGGCCAAGGGTTTTCATCAACAATCAGGATTAGACTATGGTGAGACATTTAGTCCGGTCATCAAACCGACCACTGTCCGTACCGTGTGCAGTCTGGTCATCTCCAAGGGATGGTCTATTCGACAGTTGAATGTGAATAATGTGTTTTTTCAGGGTTTTCTTACTGAGATAGTCTACATGGAATAACCTTTGAGGTTCGTCAATCCCGCTCATCCCAATCATGTATGCAAGCTTCACCACAGTATTTATGGCCTCAAACAGGCCACGGGCTTGGTTTTCTCGCCTCAGCGGCTATCTAGTTACATTGGGTTTTGTGGGCTCCAACTCCACGTCTCTCTTCCTCCGACGGGTCGGGACAGATCTTCTTCTGGTTCTTATCTATGTGGATGACATCATCATCACAGGCAATGACTCACGGGCTGTCACTCGTCTTATTCAAGAACTAGGCTGGGAGTTCTCATTAAAAGACCTCGGCCCACTACACTATTTCTTGGGCGTGGAGTGTCACCGTACACCCTCAGGTCTATTTCTTTCTCAACAGAAGTACATCCATGACTTGCTTCTCCGACTCAAGATGGATGGCGTCAAGCCTGTCAGCTCGCCCTTGGCCACTTCCTGTAAGCTCTCCAAGATTGTTGGCAAGTCTCTCTCTGACCCCTTTCTCTATCGAAATACTATTGGGACTTTATAATACCTAAGCTTTACCAGACCCGATATTGCCTTCTCGGTGATCAAGGTCGCTCAGTTCATGCAGGCTCCAACTGATGAGCATTGGAGCGTCATAAAACGAATCCTCCGTTATCTCAAATCTACCATTCAATGTGGCCTTTTTCTCTCTCGTCATTCTTCTATACAGCTTACTACTTACACCGATGCAGATCGGGCAGGGTCGATCGATGATCAAAAATCCACCGGTGGCTATTGTGCCTTTCTTGATACAAATCTCATTTCTTGGAGCTCGAAGAAGTAGTGCATTGTGGCACGATCTAACACTGAGGCAGAGTATAGGGGTGTCGCGAATGCTACAGCAGAGGTCGTTTGGCTGCAGTCATTACTTCGTGAGCTTGGAGTTCCACAATCTCCCCCGATAATTCTCTGTGACAACCTCAGTGCAACATATCTCTCAATCAATCCTATTCGTCACTCCCGCTTCAAACATGTTGAGATCGACATTCATTTTATGAGGGACTATGTCGCCAATGGAGTCCTGGATATTTAATTTGTCAGCACTAAAGACCAACTAGCAGACATCCTTAGTAAGCCTTTGAGCTCATTAAGATTTTCTATGCTGAAGAACAAGCTCTCGGTTCTTTGGAACCCGCTTCGCTTGCGGGGTGTTAGAGATATCAATGACAATACATGACTCATGTGAAACATGTGATTCATGTGAAAGACACCCCTCATGAAATCAATCAGACTCACGATCCTAAAGTAGCTTAGGATCAAACGGCCATGGCACGTTCGTCGAACGCGAAAAGGAGCCAACCCGAACCTGATCAATTTTGAGCATGCGCGCATGATACTAAATCAATGGAGACGTGTTTTTGATTTAGAGATTTTGAGAGTTTCAATGGCCGGCGACAAGGAAAGATGCTCCCTTATGTTCTAGATAATATACTTTATTGTTATATTGTTTTTATCAGCATTTCTAAGAAATTTGAAATTTCTAGCTATGGTTACTTTCCAAGAAAAAGAGACACAAATTTGATATTTCTTCTTTCTTACATATTTTCAATATCATTATTTTAGAATATTTCTAGATCATCTTAGCTAGCTAGCCAAAATAACTCCCTTAATAAACTATAAGAAAAATAGAATTATCTAATAACGATTAGAATTACCTTGCACTGCGGCCGCCATGTCCACCAACGTTATTCTCTCTTTCCCTTTTATTTCGTTTTCTGATTGGTTCTATGAAATTGACATACAGAAGCCTTCCTCAAAAAAAAAAATAACAAATAAATAACAACAATATAATACAAAACAAATTCAAAAGGGACAGAATACACACATGCAACAGATCTTGATTTGGTTGCTGTTTTTAGGGAAAAGTTTCTAGTTTCATTAGGAATAGCGTTGAAGATAGTATTTATTGCTGGCCGGCAATTGGAAATTTGAAACTAAAAATAAATCTCCAAATCAGAAACGTGTATTCTCCGATTTCTCACCACGATCAAACCTGAAGTCTAGCATTTGTTCTTGCAAATTCTGTCCATCTCAGCGCTCTCAAAATGGAGCGATCGAGGAACAAATGGATCTAAACAGCTTAAATACAAAGCTAACGTGGCTCTATTCATGTATCATTTTGGTAATAGGACAAACAAAATTGTGAGCTTTCCATGCAAAACAATCCAAGGACCAAACGTTGACCCACTAAAAATTAAATTGAAAATATAGAAGCTTGTTAGTAAGATATTTCATATGTTGCTTCTGTTTTTTTTCTCTTTTTCTTCTAACAAAATTGCAGTCTGATTTTAAACCTGGAAGGTTAGAATATCTCGCGTAATTTCGAGCTTAATCCTTTCACTGGAGAGCCAGCGCTCATTGATTGTTTTCAAAGAAAATTCATGTTTGGAAATCCCGCTCTTCTCTCTCTCTCTTTTTTTTTTTTTTGCTTATTACATGAAAATAACCTCAATGTTTCCCTCATATTTAAGTTTAATACCCTACAGGCCTACACTATTCTTTTTATGTTCAATACACTAAAAAAAATGAATTTACAAATGAATATCTCATAGAATAATTAGACATTTTTACTCTTCAACTGAAAATCAACAACGCTTTTATCCTCTTCTTCTTTCTTTCTCTAGCATCATCTTCTTTTTATTAAACCCCTAATCCTAGTTAAAGAAAATCCACTCGTCCTCCTTCATTCTCTCCACACCACTTTTTCTTTTTTCACCACTAAAGTTCTATTTTTTTTCCTCTCTCTCATGAGCTTCTTCATTTTCCTTTTAAGAAAGCTTAATCTAAAACAAAAAAGTGGACTTATTTTGTCTTCACTTTCATTGAGTCACATCTTCTTCTTTAACCTTTTTCATAACCATTACACATTTTCTCTCACTCTTATAATCTCAACCAATTATGTGTAACTGAGCCTATGTTCTCTCTTCTTCTATAGCACAATAATCTCAGCATCTCTATAATCTCAAAACCCCAATGTAGAATCTCAATACCTAATTGAACATATTCTCTCTCCCAATTTTTCTAGAGCATCACCATCATGCTCCCTCTCTTCCCAGGCATCATCCACCTTGTCTACTACCATTACCAGGAACCCCTTTTCTTATGTATCTTCAACGCTTCCACAAGTAGCTCTACCTATTTTTTCTAAAATTAGGTTTCTATTTTTGATCTGGAAAGAAAAAGAAGCAGCAATGGTAATTTGAAGATTTTAATATTTTCAAGATAGTATATTGAAAAAATAAAAAAGTTTAAGATATTAAACATGAGAATAAAAAAGCACGAGGTATTAAATATGAGAGAAAAATAATACAAGATATTAAACTAAAATATGAGGAAATTTTGAGGTATTTTGCATAAAATGATTAAGCCATTTTTTATTGCATTAAACATTAATGCATTTGTTTCTTGTGGCTTACTTTAAAATTTAATAATAATAAAATAAGAGCTATCAGAATTCTGGCTATTTTTAAAAGTGTGAAACCCGCTAAAACACCTTTTCCAACCTATTTCCCACTCCTTTTACATGCTTGTTTGGGGATGTGATGGATATTTTTTGCTGCGATGATCAAACGGTCAATCTACACCACAAGCGAAAATAAAGAAGTGGGGTGTCAGTGTAAAAATGGTTATTACAACATAAATAATAAACGGTGACAAAGGATTTTTACGTGAAAACCCAAAATAAGGAAATAAATACGGGGAAGAGGAGGAAAGTTCACTATAATTCGCAAGTTTACAGGAATTATAGAAATGTGTCGATATCTCCTCGAGTTAGTAGGCTTTAGTGGATGGAGCTAGTCCTCTTCTTGCTAGAGGAGCAAGTTTATTTGTATTGAATTGTTGGCATGGAAGCGGATGAGGTGCTGGTGAGATCTGCATAACTGCACAATCTTCATGTGTGGATTTGTTGTGACTGTAGGCTGTCTAAAAATTTCTAAAGACAAGTCATTAGAAAGCAGGATCCAAACCACGGGCGCAAGGCTAACATAGCCATCACTGCAACACCAAGTCGCGAGGGTTAAAACCCGCGTCTCAGCATCACTGCAGCACCAAGACGCGAGGGTCGAAACCCGCGTCTCAGTAGTACTTCAGCAACAAGACGCGAAGGTCAAAACCCACGTCTCGGTTATAACTGCCCTCATTACTGGGTCAATTACTGCCCATGTAATGAGGAAGTTAACCCCCATTATGGAGCGTTTTTTTAGGGGACACGTTCACCCCCTGAAAACTCTATAAATTGCCACGTTTGCTATGGAGAAGGGGTGGGGTGGATCGGAAAATTCTAAGTAAAAAAAAAGATTTCGGTTGCAAGCTGTAGAAGCACCAAGACCTCCACTAAAAAGAGAGAGTTCAACTCTTTTAACAACTTGTTGCGTACAAGTTTATCTTTGCCTACAATCTCTTTGAGATTCTTGGTGGACAGGAACTGCGTTTCTCCGTCCGCTATCCAAAGAGAGGATTCCCAAGAGGCCCTGACGTTCACCCGGTCAACGAAAAATAAGATTCACTTTCTACCGCCACATCAAGAACCCAGCACTAAACAAAGGGGAGATTCAAGCGTGAACATCTTCCCTCTCTTGTAATCAGAGTATTGATCCGTTGTAATTCTTCATTGATTCAAGGAAATTTTACACGAATTTCTCCCACCAAACAGTGACAGCCGTGATTATGGGTGCTAGATTGTTGGAATTACATGCAGGAAATTTCTTCATTGACCATAACTGTCCTTATTGAATGCAATGGCATTACATGTCTTCAACGTGAAAGCGGGGGGAAGTGGTGTAATTACAGGCGGAGATCTCAGTGATCGCTACTGAAGAAGTCAGGAATCTTTGACTATGGGTGACTCAATGTCTTTTTAACAGGAGGTAGCTCCAAGATGGCTCGGGTGGCGGAGCTTGTAGGGAAGGATCGGAAACTACGAGCATCTCGGTGGAAAGTTGTCAGTTGCATGGACATGTGTCAACATCTGGATGAGTGGTCAATTTTTGACCACTACAGATTTTCCCGCTCTTTCACTTACTGATCATACACGTGCATTACATGTTTTCATATCATATGTCACATTTTTGCATTTATATTTAAATAAATCTCTGCTATTAATGTATTTTCATGTCCTATGGCGTGTAGGGTAATTAAGGAAGAAAAGAGAGAGATTGACAGATTTATCCAATTTAATCGTAAGTTCAAATCAAAGGGGATCGATTCAAATCCAAAGGTTCTAAAAGCTATCTTATCTGAAAACTAGATATATCAGATAAGATAACATCATCTAATTTCAAGAGGAAAAGGGATTGTTTGAAGACCCTATCAGTTTCGCTAAAGATAAATAGATATCTTATCAATTATATAAGACAAATTGAAAATTCAAGAGTATAAAAAGATAGAGAGAAGATCAACGGATGAGATGAAGCAATTTAGATTAAAATTCAGACTGGATACATTTTTGCATTTTAATCATAAATTTTGCTTCCGAAACTCAAACTGATAATTCAAGATGATCCAAAAAGAAGACGTAAATGGCTACAATTTTTATGTTGATCACTCTTTTCAATTCTATCATTTGATGAGTGGTATTCAGCAATCAATACGCCAATAAGCTGTAAATCAGAATTGAATTTCTAGATAAATCAAATCAAGTTTAGAATAAGGGGAGGATTCAAATTCAGAAATAGCCAACTCTCCCTATCTTCATACGCTTTCTATCCCTCTGGTTTTCTCCTATAAATACCCTCATACCTCAAAGGCAGGCACCATCTCAGAGAGAGAGATTTACTTTAGGTTTTTTTCTTCTTCAATGTAATTTTAATTTTTTTATTTTTTTTTTACCTTAGGTTTGAGAGAGTTACATGATTAATAGAGAAGAAGAGTTATTGTAGAGTGACACTATGTAATCTTTTCTTCAAGAAGCTTATATTAAGGTGACAATCAATGGAGGTTTTTCACTTTTCTTCATTGTGCCTGATCTCGTCGAAGCCTTGCTTTCCTTTGTTCTTTTCTATTACTTCGCTTTACTTCATATTAAGGTAAATTTTCGTTATGATTCAAACAGTAGAGGTAAATATTTTTCTTTTATTTCTTTTTATTTCTGATTTTTACACCAATATTTTTCTTTATCTCTTTTTTATTCCTTTTTTTTATAAATAAAATAACAATAATACCATCATCTCTTCTGCTACATCTTCTTCTTAACTATTTTTATTAAACTGAGAAGAAAACTCTTAAATCTATTTTAGTTAATTAAAAGAAGAAACTTACTATAAAGCTTCCATCGTTGTCCCTTCTTATGGATCACAACCCGTTAGCCCTAGGCTACACGGTAGCATCGAAGACCTAGCACTATTCTAAAAGTCTGTATTTTTTTGTGCAAGTTTGGCGCGATCACTTACCAGAGCCTATAGGAGGGAAGTCGTAAGAGCGAAGCGGGTTAAGATCTTTAAATACATCAAATTCTTCTTGATGTTGGTGAAGAAGAGGATCTGTCCATCAATGCAGATCTTTTGGATTTTGCTTGGAGATCGTGTAATTGGATGATAGCTAGCATGTCGATCTATTAGACTACATTGAAATCTATGACTGGCGTCTTTTCAAATCCTGGCACCATAATTGATTGAAGTTTAACCTGCACATAAGAATACAGAATTTCATAACTTAAAAATAGAATGTGCAAGTATTCAATACTACCGCTATAGCAAGTGGTTATGCGGGTCGTGGTCCACAAGGAGGGACTAGCGATGGAAACTTTTTTAGCAAGTTCTCTTTTAAGTTACAATTAATGGTTAAAGATTTTCTTTTAGTTCTTTAAAAGAAAAGGAAAATAAATTAAAGTTAAGTTAAAAAGAAAGTGGTAGATTGAGAAGGTGGAGACAATGAAAAATGGATTTATACAAAGCAATTAAAAAGGTAATAAAAAAAGTTGGGAGATTGTGGTATTGGCGATCTAAACTAAAATTAAAAGAAAAGAAAGTTAAAACCAAAAAAACTTACTTACCTCTTCAGCGCCTGCTTACCTTTGACCCATATCGACGATGTACCTTTGTTTGAAGACGAGCGAAGTATGACAAATAGGATCTTTCCCATTCCCGATTTACACTATGAAATGAAGGGCAAGCTACACTTCCATAAAAATGGCTATCCATCACCATAAGCCATCAACGGTACTTGCAAGGGCAAGGCACTTCAAGACTATCGGAGTCATTTGGATTCATAAATACAGAAGAGGGAAGAAAATAAAAACAAGAATAGAAAACAAAACAAAATTTCAATTCGATTCAAATAACAATGAAAGAAAAGATTGCTTACACTGGTGTCACCCTCAGTACAAGTTTGTTCTCATTCCTCCATGAAAGTTTCCTCTCCTCTCAATTACATAAAGAAAATAAAAATTACATAAAAGAAAACTAAAACCTAAGTTACAAACTATAGAATAGTCTAACTTCTACTTTCTGCCGGATCGTTCCCTGTAGTCTCTGAAAACCCAGTATTTATAGGCAAAAATCCAACGGGGAGGAGTGTATGAAGATAGGGGGAGCAAATGCTTCCCAAACGGCCTCTACAAAGGCTCGGATCCGTGGCTTTTGATCTGGCTATTTGGCCAGATCCAGCTGTCGTGGTCCGTTGATGCATCGATCCATCCTTTTATCTAATTGGATTTCAGAATCAGGTCCTGGATTTGTCGAAACCTCCTTTGATCTTTGGCTTTAACCAATTGATTTGTGAAGATCTATTTTAAATCTTGTTCAACTGATTTTATTTGCCCTGATCTTTAATTTGAATTAATTATGAATTAAATCAGAATTTTGATAGGCTTTTGGGCTCGTTTCTCTTCCCTCTCCTTAAGTAATGGGCATGCATATAAATTAGACAATAAATAGGATTAAAACATGATTTATTATATAATAAATATGAGAATGTGATAATAAATATGCAAGTATCAGCGACCATCACACCCCCATACCTATCTTTTGCTCGTCCTCGAGCAAAAGAACAAAACTAAACCAAAGATTATTAGACCACTTTCGCAGGTCACGCGATTGCATTGAGCATGTGCAATAAGCCGTTAAACCTCTAGGTTTCCCCTAGAGGACAAGTTTTATTTCGTGAGAATTTTCAGTGGATTACACCCACAAAATCCATAAAGAAAGAGAAACAATGAGTTAGTATTTTCAAAAAGCATTTTGAAAGAGAGAATTATTTGAAGTATTATTGTAAGAATTCAAGTAATCTATAAGTTATAGTAAAATCAAATTTTTCATTCCTAAACTTAGTCTCTATTAAAAAATTTGTTATCAATCAAAGTAAGGATTCAAATTGTACTTCTCATTTAGTCTATTACTTTACCCTAAGTCATATGCACCTTCGTGACTGTGAAATTTTAACTCAGGGTTCTTTAACTCTAACTCTTATGCCTTATTTATTTATTTATTTTTGGTGATATTATTCCTTAGTTTTATTAGGCTTTCTAATCTACCCATGTAACTAGCCTTTAATCGGTGACTCCCAAACCGAACGGTCTTAGGGCACCGGGTGAGAAAACACCCCAAGGACGTAAACACTAGAGCAAACAAGGCCACAAAACTAAGAATTTTTTTATATGAACTGCTTTTAGGCGTGATACTTATGCTTTATGAGGCACAAATACACAACATAATTAGAGGATATATATATATATATATATATATATATATATATATATATATATATATATATATATATATATATCTTTTTTCTCTTTTTTTTATAAGGCATAAGAATCTTTATTTTTGACCCAAAGTATATAAGTGTATAAAGCATGCATATATCAAGGTAAAAATCAAGACTAAATTATTTTTTCAAATTTTCTTCTAACCTTGAAAATCAAACAAATAATCTTATTTTGACCAAGTACAAGAAATCCTAATTATGATTCTCTTATTCCTTAAAATTGACTTAATTTCTTACAAAGAATATGTCAAAATATTGTTTCTATTTTTAAAAAGTTTTTTAAAATAAAGAAAATGTTAATAATTTTTTAATAATAAAAGGAAAACCTAAGTTATGTTAGAACCCTCCCCCACACTTATCTCATGCATTGTCCTCAGTGTATGAATTAATGCATAGATGCATGAAAAAGAAGAAAAGAAAGGAAAATATTATCTTATGGTGGTGGTTTCAGTGGTGGTCTGAATGGGTCAAGCGTTGCTACCCAATCAAGAAAATGTGGTGATTCATGAAACTCACCTTTATTGACCTCTTTTCTATTTATATATTTACAATCCCCAATATGAATAGGAACATGAAAGATCCTATCGTGAAACTTACTCCCTTTACATGACTAGTCCTGAAAAATCATCACGGAGTCATCATGATCTATACCTATGTCTAACAAAAGAATGTGACTTGGTGGAATGGTTGACTTGGACTCAAGAATGATAGGTTCAGGAACCAATATTAACTAGAAAAAAATCAACTTTGGGTTCGAGAGTTAGTTTTGGTTCAAGAATTGAGTTCAAGTCCAAGAATTGAAATTCACATTCTTTTTCCATCAATGTAATGTGACTATCCAAAATTGGTGATTCCATTTCTAGATCTATAGGTACAGGAATAAATGTTGGCTCAGGAAATTGGTCCAAATTGGGTAAAAATACCGGAGTCAACATAGATTCGAAGATGAAAACTGAATCACAAAGTTGGGTCATAATCAAGTTCAATCTCATTAAAATAAAAACTTGCCAATTCGTCTATGGGTTGATATTGGTCAAGTTCGAGGTTTTATGGTGAAATTAAATCTTGATCAAAATCTTCAAGATATCATGATTCTTGGTTTTCATCAATATGATTAGAAGTGTCGGGAATAGTCAAAGATTAGGTAGGGAGAGTTTCCTTATTCTTAGGTATATTTTTCAATCTACTAAGTCTTACTTCTATCATATCAAGTGGATCATTTTGAAATTGAATCATGGATTCCATACTCTTTTCTAAGTCGGCATGTCTTTCTTGAAAAATAGAGTAAGGATCTGTGACTTGAAAATTTTGACGGGATTTTGAGTCTTCTAAAATTTGAATTCATCGCTCAAGCTCGTCTAAGGCTTCCATCCTCTTTTCTCAGTCAATTGATTCTTCTAATGGTTGTTCAGGAGAAGAAGTAAATGAAGCTGGATGTTGGTAGGGTGGTTGACAATATGACTCAGGGGAATTGTATCCCCATTGACTCTGTAAAGAGTAGTGATGATTATTCTAGTCTTGTTCATAGTATTGAAACTGGGGCATGTATTGATTCGGATAAGACCAATTCGGCACACTAGGTTGGTTAAAGTTATGATATGCTGGGTTGGTAATATCCGAAAAAGAGGTCGGGGTGTAATATGGATTACCATTAAATTGAAAATTTTGTTGTTATCAGCCATATAACACAAGAAATGTCAAAATTAAACAAAGAAAAACAAACAAATAAATAAATAAAAAGAATAAAAATCTAACCTAAGTTAGGGTAAACTTTAGACTTAGACGACACCTAACTGGTTAGACTATCCACGGGAGGTATATTGTCGAATCTGACCACAAGTTAATCGGCCAGATAGGAGCAAGATCGGTTGGAGGTATCCGTGCCTGAGCAACGGCCTAATTATGTCAAACCACTAACTTTCGGGGTTTCGCCCCTTAATCTCCAACCTTAAACACCAATTTAGCAAGAGTCAAATTCTAATCAACTTCCCCCTTAGGTCAGTCTCCTATATGAATCCGAGATGTCCTTAGGGCCAACGTCTACTCAGTTTTAGTTAGGCATGGGTTAGTGAGTGAGGAGATTGTTTGTGGGCTAAGGGAGGGTAATGACTTCCCCACCTTATCTTGCAACCCTTAATTCAGTTTGGTGCAGTGTACAAGTATATAGAAAAAGTAACACTCAAGCAATATTTCATACAAGAATAAATCTTATACTAAATTCTATGCATACATACCTTGGCTCCAGCATTCTTCAACTGTAATGTAAAATATAAACGAATTAGACACGTGCCAAATGCACGTCTAAACCAATTTTAGCACTTAACAAACATCATTTTACTGTTGATGTTAGAAAGTATGTACAGTGAGACAAATAAGAAAATAAATAGTTACAAATTTTAGCTTTACAATTCAGCCAACCTGTAAAAATACAGGTTAGTAGTTCACTCAGATTGCCACTAAAATGTAGCAAATCTGAGGGCTTCTGGACTCTGCTTCCTTAAGCAGAGTTCAGGACCACTTATATATTTACTGCAGCAAAATTTCCTTGTTGTTAAACATGTATACCAAGAACAAAGAAAAGGTTAACCAAAAATGAAAACTTAAAAAGAAAACTACTTACCATCCCTCCCCGGCAACGGCGCCAAAATTTGATTGAAGTTTAACCTGCACATAAGAATACATAATTTCAGAACTTAAGAATAGAATGTGCAAGTACTCAATACTACCGTTATAGCAAGTGGCTATGCGGGTCGTGATCCACAAGGAGGGACTAGCGATGAAAGCTTTTTTAGAAAATTTTCTTTTAAGTTACAATCAATGGTTAAATATCTTCTTTTAGTTCTTTAAAAGAAAAGGAAAATAGGTTAAAGCTAAGTTAAGAAGAAAGTGGTAGATTAAGAAGGTGAAAAAAATGAAAATTGGATATATACAAAGCAATTAAAAAGAGTGATAAAAAAGTTGGGAGATTGTGGTGTTGGTGATCTATACTAAATTAAAAGAAAAGAAAATTAAAATCTAAAAAACTTACTTACCTCTTCGGCGCCTGCTTACCTTTGACCCGTATCGATGATGTACCTTTGTTTAAAGGCGAGAGAAGTATGACAAATAGGATCTTCTCCCTTCTCGATTTACACTATGAAATGAAGGGGCAAGCTACACTATCATAGAAATGGTTCTCCGTCATCATAAGTCATTAACGACACTTGCAAGGGTAAGGCAACTTCGAGGCTATTGGAGTCATTTGAATTCACAAACACAGAAGAGGAAAGTAAACAAAAATAAGAATAGAAAACAAAACAAAACTTCAATTCAATTCAAATAACAATGAAAGAAAAGATTACTTACACCGGTGTCACCCTTAGTACAAGCTTGTTCTCATTCCTCCATAAAAGTCTCCTCTCCTCTCAGTTACATA
This sequence comes from Agave tequilana, assembly GCA_038442645.1. Taxonomy (NCBI): domain Eukaryota; kingdom Viridiplantae; phylum Streptophyta; class Magnoliopsida; order Asparagales; family Asparagaceae; genus Agave; species Agave tequilana. Next base: position 65,554 of record JAVJIF010008173.1, on the reverse strand, counting down.
AAGAAAATAAAAATTACATAAAAGAAAACTAAAAACCTAAGTTACAAACTACAGAATAGTCTAACTTTTACTTTCTGTCTGATCGTTTCCTGTAGTCGCTGAAAACTCAGTATTTATAGGCAAAAACCCAACGGGGAGGAGTGTACGAAGATAGGGTGCAAACGCTTTCCCAACGGCCTCAACAAAGCCATGGATCCGCGGCTTTTGCTGCGGATCCGAGGCCAGGATCTCGCCATTTGGCCAGATCCAGCTGCCGTGGTCCGCCATGCATCGATCCGTCCTTTTATCCAATTGGATTTTCAGAATCAGGTCCTGAATTTGTCGAAACCTCCTTTGATCTTTGGTTTTAACCAATTAATTTTTGAAGATCTATTTTAATCACTTGTTCAACTGATTTTATCTTCTTTGATTTGCCCTGATCTTTGATTTGAATTAATTCTTAATTAAATCAGAATTTTAATAAGTTTTTGGGCTCGTTTCCTTTCCCTCTCCTTAAGTAATGGGCCTGCATATAAATTAGATAATAAATAGGATAAAAGACAGAGTTTATTATGTAATAATTATGAGAATGTGACAATAAATATGCAGTATCAGTGACCGATCAATAATGACTGAGATCATGTGGCAGAGGCGATTGATATCCTACCGAATTCATTGGCTGAGGATCTGGGATATGGATTGACTTTTTTGGGATTAAAGATTTGAATTGGAGGCATTTCGACTCCCACTTTATTTATAAATTGAGTGGAGCCTTAAGGTAAAATTTGTTTATCTTCTTCTTTATAAAAATACTTGCTTTCAAATTTTTTTGCTCTGGTGGGTTGCCATGTCATTCTTCTTCTTCATATGGTGGAGGAAAAGAGGGAGAGGATGGAGATTATTGTCGGACTCTTGCTGTTCAGGAGTCTAGTTAACGCAAAACATCAGTCTTCGTGATGAGCTTGTCGTAAAACATCAATTTTGCTAAGCCTCTGCTATCAGGAAGGATGGGAGGGTTCCCACTTTGACATGGTTTGTTCTTATGATCTTCGATCGGATCATGAAATAGACCTAGAGAGGGGTGAATAGGTGTTTTGCTAATCAAATGCTATTTTAAAACTAATTATGATGAAATATGTAAACAGTCACTCAAAACAAGAATTGAAGTTGAATTGCCCGGAAAAGGCTCTATACTTCTCCTCTTTGATTCCTCTAGATAATGAGTTGACGTGCTCAATTGTCTCCTTTTTGAGATGAGTACAGACTGATAGTAAAAGTGATGAATGAAATGCAAGCAATGGAATTAAGCAAGATAAATAACTACTCAAGTATGAAATATAAAAAGTAATAGAGAGCAAAACACAAGCAATCACAAATACAAGGGATTTGTTCCGAGGTTCGAGCCACCGCTTCACGTACCCGCCTTCACCACTATAAAGGATTTTACTATCCTCTAAGGGACTCCATAAAGGGATTACAACTTGGTCTACACAAGACCGGAGTACACAACTCCACCAACTCAACCCTCTACACAAGAGATAACACAAAGCCAATTGAGGTTACAAACCTCTTGGTGATCCAATAAAATCACAAACACTTTCTCTTACAACTTTTATAGAGTAGAATATGAAGAGTAGCTCAAGAAGTTAAGTAGGAGATGAAATTCATTTAGAAAGAATCGAGGATCTTTAAAACCAACTGAAAATAGCTTTGAAAAGAAAGAACTTGAAGATTGGAAGGTAGAAAAACTTTTCTCTTTTGAACAAACTTAAAAAACTTGTTAACTTTTTGTAAACTTCTTGTCTAAAACTAAAAACCAATGACCTATATATATAGGTAATGTATAAATATCATATATAAATCATACCAAGTCATTTGGGGTGTGTTTAGACACTTGAAAATCAAAAATGCCCGTTGGAATCTACTAAAAACAAAACAGATTCAAAAACTAGCCGTTATAGCCATCTAGGAGCCTGTCGATCGAATCGGCCGGTCGACCGACAGGTCATCCAGAAAAACGCCGTTGGCTCTAGTCGACCGGGCAGTCGACCGCTCAGTAGTTTAAAAAGAAAAACTAAACTATTAGTCGACCGACCCGGTCGACCTACCCAAATCGAGAGTTAGGGTCTCTTAGTCGGTCGACCGCTCGGTTGACCACAAGGGTTAGTGGTCGATCGGTCAGTCGACTGACAACGTGCAGAAATGTGCACGCCCCTGGCCAAAGTCCCGGTCAACCGTTTTAGCCTTAAATGGGCACCGGTCGACCGGGCGGTCGACTGTTCTGGCCTGAAACAGTTTTATGTATTAGTTTTGAATTTTAAACAATTTTTTAAATATTTTGTATTGGTTTATGGATAATGTAGCAATGTATAGGTGATGAAATACATAGTCTAAACTTGTTATAAAATTTTGAAAAAAAATATGAGACATTTATCAAAACCAAACATGCAAAATTCCAATACTACCAAAACTTATATTTTTTCGAAATCGTATATTTTGTACGTATAACTTCTTGAGCATCACTACTATATTGTACATTTTAACAAACTAATATCTTACAAGACTCTAGGTGACTACAAGATCTTTAACCGGGCCTCCCCACTAGCGACGTTGAGTGCTTTGAGTTTTGATCCCGTATTTGAGTCTTCTTGAGTCTCCAACACCTTCCTTTAGAGGAAGAAAACTCCTTGAATTCTTAGAACCTTGAGATAAACCTAAACACTTAAACTTGATTAGTACAAATAACCACATATGTTTTGTTAGTATCAAAATCATAAAACCAGGTGATTGTAACCTGGGCCAACAGATCAATCCAGTGCTCATCTTGGGGCTCAGAGTTCTTCTTTCCAGATAACGTGTCTGAGGTAGGAGTGGGGGTTATCCTGGATGGTTAGTGAGGAGGATGTGACTCCATGGCAATCTTGCTTATCTTGAAGTCCTCATTCTGATCGGACATTATTGCCTCGCGCTTGGAGACTCTTTTCTTGCAGCGAGCAACGGGAGAGGAGTATGGGGATATTCATCAGGATATCGCTGATGAAGCACTCCTTCTTCTAAAACTCTGACTTCTTCCTCAAAACAAAGGGCCGATGATATCATCACTAGCTTGCAAACTTTTGTCTAGGGTTCGAATCGGAGGGGAGAGCATTCTTCATCTGAAGTATCTCTTTCTTTCATAGAAGCCTCATGGGGCTTCTTTTGGGGCCTTCGGATGGTGAAGTGAATAATAAGATCATGCCTCCATGAAGTATTCTCGAATAAGCAGATCTCTATTTGCTTCAGCATCAGAACATGTTTAATGGTGGTAGGGTGGATAAGCAAAGCTGGATCATCTGTATTTTTTGCAAAAAAAAGACACAAACACATAATTTGTAATGGAATTTTGTATTACTCTTGTCAGATGTAATCAAATATATATTTGAGGGGTGTATTCAGACTTGAAAGACTTTCGGGATAAAACATGTTTAAATGTTCTTTGATTGGAAATATTTGTTTAGATCTTGCCTGGTTTGATTTACCATTCAAAATCAATCGTGTCTACTTGGAGTACCTGTCTTAACTCTGAGATATTTGATTTGGCATATGGATAGTTTGGTAGGTTTGTGGTGTTGTTCTCGAGTGGGTAGTCCCATTCAGAGATATCTGCAAACTTTTGACCTAAAGTGGGGCAAATCCCAGCATTGGAGTTGGATTCTGTATGCTTCTGAGTGAGAGTTTGACCCATCAGCAGTTCTATGAACTTAGGACTCTGAAAGGAGGAAATCCCTACAACAGAGTTGGGCCTCTGAGTGAAGGAAATCCCACCAGCGGGGTATGAAATTTGGTAGTGCTCTGAGAGGAAAAAATTCCTACAATAGAGTTGGGCCTCCGAGTGAGAGAAATCCAAACAGTGAAGCGATGACACGCATACAAGCATGCAATGAAACAGCACAAATTAAATATTAGATGCAGTAATATAAAATGATGTAAGGTGTAAATTAAATAGATTGGATCGACATGACTATGTATGCTCAGCTTTTAATCATATGATACTAATATGTTGAGGGGATAATCCAATTAAGGAAACCTTTATAAATATAATATGTGTCTCATGTGGTTATAGGCTAGACATACACAACCATATCATCTCGAGATGAGTAACGCATGCACACATTCACAAAAGTGATTTCCGGATAATACCTGGATGACTATATCTTCTCCAGTATTCTTGATGCCTCCAGCCTGTAATCATATGAAACTAGAACGTAGAGGGGATAATCCAAACAAGAAAACCCTCATTTTATACCATGTGTTTTGTGTAATCATAAGCTCTCTAGAACAATTACCTGCAAATTGAATAGAGGCCTGAAATGGGGGTATCACCCATCGACAGATTGGATGTGTTGATTCTGAGTAGGGGAAATCCTAGCAGCGGAGTGGGACCTCTGAGTGGAGGAAGTTCTAGCAGCAAAGCCGGATTTACAGTCACTTCTGAGTGGGGAATCCCATCAGCGAAGCCGTGACCTTGATAAAGACTAAAGTAGGGGTATCACCCATCGACAGATTGGATGTGTCTACTTCGAGTGAAAAAAATCCTAGCAGCAAACTGGCGATCCGGCATGGACCCGACAAAGAGGAACTGCCTGGGGTTCATCCTCCTATGGGTTAGGTGAGGTGATCCCGTAGGCTAGTGTTTTTGTTTTCGAGTAGAAAAAATCCCATCAGTGGAACATTAAATAGGGGCTCTGAGAGGAAAAATCCCTGTAATAGAGTAGGGACTCCGAGTGGGGGGGGAAATTCCATCAGCGAAGTGTTTCGATTCCCGTAAGCTAATCGAGAAAAGGCCAATAGGCAAGTTTGTGTTGCCATCTCTGAGTGAAAAAAATTCCAGACACAGTCACCCCCGAGTGAGAAAAATCCGTGCAGCGAAAAGATTGACTCTGAGCGAAGAAAATCCCAGCATCGGAGTAGTTTCGAGTAGGAGAAATCCCATCAGCGGAACATCTAGACAAAGTCCTCTGGGTAGGGGACATCTGATCAACGAAAAGATCGACTCCGAGTGAGAAAAATCCCAGCAATGAAGTAATTTTGATTGGGAAAAATCCCATCAGCGGAACTTCTATCTTGGATAGACTGCAATGGTTATGAGCAAAAATATCATTTTATTTAATATTGAAATTGAATACATGGAACTAGAATACAGGAAATGATTGGGATAAGAGTACTATCATGTTTCTTAAAAACATAGAATCACTCAATTGCTTTGTGCTAGGTGATCAGATGTTGTGGTTGGGTAGGCGGTGGAGCGTTGAGCTATCCAGATCCGAAGGCTGCTTCAGGAGTGAGGATGTACTCTTTGAGGAGGCCTTATTGGATGAGCTTTTTTAGGTACTTTCAGAGGGCCCAGCAGTAGATAGTTATGGGTCCCTTGCAGTCATGGTATGAGCAATAGTTTTCTGTTCTAGAAAGTGAGGGATTGTATCGGATTTGTCTCAAACGCCTAACCCATAACTGGTCCTTGATGGTGTTGAAGTTCTCATTGATGGGGATCCTCGACGGAGTGAAATGTTATTCCATCGGCTTGTGAGTTCGGAGTAGATTTGATGAAAGTATGGGGAGCGCCTGTCTCTTGAAGGCAGGTTGCCCCCAAATCTTGTGTATAGGCGGAGACTTCGTGCAAAGACTTCGGCTTTCCTGCAACGTCATCGTGCTTCACGGTATGGCTGAAGGAAGTATTCATTACTTTCTCTTACTGGATGTAGGGCTGGGTTTGTAATAAGACCTCGCTCATTCGAGTGACATTGTACTTGAGGAGGTGCTTGTACAAGGAGTGAGAAATCTATAGCCCGCTGATGAGCGCGAGTGCAGAGACGTCCTCACCGTAGTTAGGGACTTTGGTGAGTTATCTTTGAAAAAGTTGATGTATAAGGCTATAACTCCACCTTATCTTGAAGAGAAGAGATGATGGTTGTTCTTCTTGGCCTTCTGGTGAGAGGCGTACTGAGTGAGTAACGCTTTGGTTATCTCCTTAAAGTTGTGGAGAGAGCGGGGCGGCAGAGAGTAGAACTACTCGGATGCCACACCTTTCAGACTGGAAGGAAAGATGATGCACAAGAGTGGATCGTTGCGAGAATAGACAACCATCTTGTCCCAGATATGCTTGATGTGTTGGACGGGGTCGCCCACCCCGGAGTAGTAATCGAAGGTTGGAGTTGAAAACTTCCTCAAAAACTCACATTCATGGATGTCTTTAGTGAGGGGAGAGTCGGAGATCTTGGCAGCTGCAGGCGTTGGGTGGCCTTGCAGCTTGGCTTCAACAATCTGTCTTTAGAGCACCCCGTCAAGGACTCGGAGGTCAGAAGATCCACTGACTTTAAGCTTGCTCTCTGATTGCGTCGATGGCTGGTTATCGTGGAGGGCAGCTATTTGAGCCTGGAGTTGGTTGTTGAGCTGCATCAATGCCTCCTGCTCACGGATGGCATTCTCGCAGTCAAAAGCCGCCTACTCCCGATCATGATCTAATTGGGCTTGTTGTTCTTTCATCTATTCTTTCATATCGGTAATCATCTGAAGGAACTGGTCTTCATGTCATTGCGGTGGTTGGACATTGGTGGTTTCTCCCTGAGACGAGGAGGATCCAATGTCCTTAATGGTGTACGACTGGTCATTGGTTGGTGGAGGGACCATGCTCCTAGCAGCTCTGGCGGCTGCCTTTGAATGTTGCACAGTTGACGGCTTACTTTTTTGGGGCCATCATCGAAGTGGAAGAGACTTTTGCAAAAGGTTTTTTGGGGTTTTAGGGGTAAGATCTTGAGTGTTAGGACCAACACTCAAATCTCAATGAAAGCACCAGTTTGTGGTGGTTATTTTTCGTTGCGTGTGATCAGACGGTCAATCCACACCACAAGCAAGAATATGAAAGTAGGGTGTCAGTGTAAAAATGATGATCACAACACAGACAATAGGCAGAGACAAAAGTTTTTTACGTGAAAAACCCAAGTCGAAAAAATCACAGGGAGGAGAAGGAGGAGAAAAGTTCATTATAATTAACAGGTTTACAAAAATTACAAGAATATGTTGATATCTCCTTGAGTTAGGCTTTAGTGGATGGAGCTAGTCCTCTTTTCGCTGGAGGAGCAGGTCTATTTGTACTGAACTATTGGCATAAAATGGATGGGTTGCTGGCGAAATCTACATAACAGCACGATCTTCATGTACGAAATTGTTGTAATAGCCATGATTATGGGCGTTGGATTATTGGGATTGCACATAGAAAATTTCTTCATTGTTAATAATTGTTCATCTTGAATGCAAGCGCTTTACACTCTTCAATGCAGGAGAGGGTGAAGTGGCGTAGTTATAGGCGGATATCTTGATGGTTGCTACTGGAGAAGTCAAGAATCTTGGACTGTGGATGACTTGTTGGTCCCGAGATGATGCCAATTGTAGGATCTAGAATATACGTCAACACTTAAACAAAGATATTAGCGTTACAGAAATAAAGAACTTGTAATAAAAGAAAATTAAATCTCAGAAAGTAAAACAAATGCAAACACGAGAGATTTATCCTGGTTCGGTCCTCGTGACCTACATCCAGTCCCCAAGCCACCGGCTTGAGATTTTCCTTTATCCTTTGACTTTGTACACCCAAAATCAACACCTTGCACACCACTTGACAAATTTCCTTTGCCAAATGTGTACAACTCTTCTTACAACCAAGAAGACCACAACACCTTGTACAAACTCTCTTCAACCCGAAGACGCTCTTGTACAATGCTTCTCTTTGAGTGATTACAAATGATCCTATAAGCCTTGAATCTGTATGTGTTCGTGGACAAGGGTTATTATAGGTGGACTTTCAGAAATCTTCACAATAGAGTAGGAATTGGTGAAGAAACAGAAAGTGGAAACAAGTTTTCTGAAAACCAGAATTTTGACAGAGTTTTTGTTTAGAAAACTTTTGATTTGGATTGGTGTGTTTAGCATAGGACAACATCCCTATTTATAGCTGAAATCTATGGTCAGTTAGGGTAGTTATCAGGTCAATTTTGATTATTGAAACGTTGGATAAAACACCAGAAAATAGAAACTGTCCAACAGTCAGAAACTGTCATGAGTCGACTAGTGGTGGGGGTTAGTTGACTTGGGTAGGCAATTTAGACTGGGTTAGTCGACTAATAAAGGGGCCAAGTCACTAGGACATGATTGAAACAAAAGATAAGTTTCTGGAAACTGAAACTAGTCGACTAGCAGAGTTTATAAGTCGAATATAACTTGTATTAGTCGACTAGTAATATTGATAAGTCGACTAATGATGATAAACAGAAAGTTGATATCTTTTCAGGACAATACTTAGTCGACTATAGGACTTTTATAAATCAACTAGACAAGGTATTAGTAGACTCTCTTGTAGTCGACTAATAGGAAGGGTCAAGTCTGCTAATAGGAAGGGTCAAGTCTACTAATAGGTGGTTAAGTCTACTAATAGGAAGGGTCAAGTCTACTAATAGACTAATGATGTGTATGTGTGTTTCAAGGCTTTTAACATTCTAATAAATATTACAATACACATCCATAGCCACTCTCTTTGAAAAGTCTTGAACATGTAGAACTCTTGTATAGGCTTGTGAGATAGAGCTCCAATAATATAGATTCACAAATGTATCATCAAAAGCAAGTTCCAACATTTCTCCCTTTTTGATGATGACACTTTGTGTGCACGAATACTCCCCTTGCAGAGAATATATTATATGTTCTCCCCCTGCAGAAAATATGTTCTCCCCTGCAGAAAAGAGGTTATAACAGATATAGAAAAACATGTGTTCTCCCCCTGCAAAAAATATATCATAACATATATATATATATATGATAAATGTTCTGAAAATATTTTTCTTATCAAACTTCTTATATGGTACCTGAAAGATAGACATAAGGATGGTACCAATTATTAGAAGATCAAAGCATTAACCTTTAGGAGACCAAACCCAATTTGAATTTGGTTTCGATCTGTTAGTATACACATAATTGCATGAATTACATATATCATGTATGTATGATGCAATATAAGTATTTTTATCAACAATGCTTAAGTTTTTAGGAATCCATATGAACTTGTTCTTAATTCTTTTTGAAATAATATCAGTATTTCTTTTCACAAAAGAATTATATGGATTACTAATATATATAGATTTTTCAAAAAATTCAAGACCATAATGATTATGTGACTGTTGACACTCTAAAAAAGACAAGATTCTGACTGGCCTGAACAATGTCTAAACTTGTTGACATTTACAAAAGACAAGTGAAAGATAGGCTGATTGGTCCGAACAATGTCTAAACTTGTTGACATTTACAAAAGACAAGCGATAGACAAGCTGACGACCAATTCTGTACTTGTTGATATTTATAAAAGACAAGCAACAGATAAGCTGACGACCAGTTTTCACCCATCTCCGAGGGACAAAGAAGCAAATTGGACTCTACTGATCCAGTGAAGCAGACAGTAAGCCCAGATTGTCTCTAAACAGACCTCAGCAGGTCTAAGATGCTAGCACTTAGCATCACGTGAGCCCAAAGGGACAGCCTCGCCTGAGAGGCTAAGATCATCCAACTTCGCCTTGAAGCCATTCACAGCTCCGCCAGGGAGCTAACTTATAGCTTCGCCTGAACTGCTCAAGTTAACTTCGCAGAGAATTAGCTTCGCTTGAAGCCACACGCAACCGCGCAGAAGGGTATGCGGTAGCTTCGCCACAGACGATATCTAACTCCGCTGAAGAGCTGTCTTCTGACTTCGCCATATGGTCCTTCCAGCTCCGCTGCGAGCTCGATGCAGGCAGCGCCGCTGCGGGTCTGCTATGGTCAACCTTTGACCAATTAAATCTCCAGATGAGATCAAATCTAATCGGATCAAGATCAAATCCAATCAAGATCAAATCTGAGATCAAATTTGGCAGTTGATTGCCATAATCTCGTGACTCTCCTAAAACGAGTAAAAACGAGTAAGAGGATCAAGGAAGATCTCCCAACTATATGGAAAGAATAAAAACAGATCAAGAGGATCAACCGACCTGCTACTTCTAGCCTCGCAGCAAGGCTACTTTCTAGAGTTAAACAGATTTGATTCATTCTGTTTCTATATTTTCAAGGGACAATTATACCCTTGCTCTCCCTATAAATAGCCCACCAGGGGCACAAGGAGAGACGGCACGGAACCCCTGCGCACGAAGACCTCCCACACACGCAAAGACTTCTTCTGGACGACTTCACGGGAAGAGACGGCAGACTTCTTGAGAGGACGCACCGCGCGTACAAATAGAGATCTATTCTCTTGAATTCAGAGACTTTTAGAGAGCTGCTTCTCTAATCAGGGTTCTGATACCCTTATACCTCCCTTCTTCTCAAGGAATCTCTGGAACCAGGCGAGAAGGAATTCCTAAGCGAAGGCGGTTTTGAAAAGTAACAAGAGGGTTCTACCAACCTTCTGTTCTCTGATTCCCCGAACCAGGCGAGAAGGGAATCTCAACACTCGCATCGTCAAAGAGACAAAGTGGTCGCGCGCTGACCAGACTCCTATCGGCACACTTCTCTAAAATCTCTGAGGAGATCTACTTGTAATCTTCTGTATTACTTGTAATTTAGCTCCTCAACTTCTTTTTTTTGTAAGTTTTTCCCTTTGCAAAATCAATGGAAAACAAGGTGGCGACTCCGCTGGGGACTGAATTCTCTATTGAGAATCAAGTGTCGCAATGCGACGAACAGACCTTCGGGTCTATCTCTTAATTCGGGAAAGCCAGTGCAGCCAGAGCCTCTCTGGCTAAATCTTCAATACAAGTCTCTGCGGAGACAGATAAGGCTCCCTGCGAGCCTACTGTGGTTCTCTGGCGTAACAAGGAAGCACGCCCGCAGTCAAGTCCACCACTTTCGAAAACCTGGTCGTTCACTTCGACCGAGGAAAATTTAAAGAAGTCCTCTCTTGGGGTGGTCTAATGCTTCATGCACGGAAGTATAGAAAGGTCTCCATGACCAAGGTTTCAGAACAGAAACCAGGAGCAGAATTCTGCCAACACCCCTCAGCCTCGCGTGTGGCTAGTCAGGTTCCTTGCGAACCTAAGTCTCCCTTGTTAAAGCAGATGTGGAGGCCAAAACAGAAGGCTCTGGGCAAAGCCTCAGCGTAGCTACGCTAGAAGTGTGTCTCTCGCGCGAAGAAAAAGGCAAGATGCCTGCCTGCTCCAACAATGCTGCTAGCCGCGAAAATACGAGGGCGACAGTACCTTCGCCCAATTCAAGATCAGTAGCGCCTCGCGCCAGCCTCGTTCTCACGAGCGAAGCTACTGTACCACAGCGTACGCGCGGCGTCCATAGCTGCGAAGCCCAAGTCAAAGCACAACAGCGTGCTTCGTTCGCTCTTCGCAGCCGAGTTATGGGATTGTCCCTAAGTGCTGATAGCGTTACTTATGCAGCTTCAGCGCCCAAGGGCGTTTCCAAAGCTTTTAGCCGCGAGGTTAGAACGAAGCACTATCTAAGGCCAATCGCCTTCGCACCAGCACAGCGGTTAAAGCACCACAGTGTGCTCCGCCCTCCGGTTCATCAAGCGCTAAGCTCATGCCTTGTAGCGGAGCTAAGGGATTGTCCCTAAATGCTGATAGCATTGCTTATGCAGCTTCAGCGCCCAAGGGCGTTTCCAAGGTTCTTAGCCGCGAAGTTAGAACTGAAGCACTACTCTGTGCTAATCCCCTCTGCGGTGATAAAAGGAGCAGGACATCGTCCTATGCGCGATCCAAAAGAGCTTCTGCGCTGGATCGTTTAAGCCCAACTGGGTCTGACTTGCGGGAATTCTTGACGAACAAACGGAAGTCGGAATCTTTTCGAATTACTTCCCTCTGTTGTCAACAAGTGGGATGTCAGCTGGTGACCGTCCACTCAGTACATTGCCGGCTAGGACCAAGCCTCGCCACTTCTCCAGGCCGACGATCAGTTTTTGATCGGCTGTCGGTACAAGCCCCAGTGAAACATCACAAAAGGAGCGTCTCACGAGACCTACCCTCTGCATCCGTCAACATGACCGGGAGAGAACAAGAGCTGCGCAGGGGCAGACAAGCGTCCGACGACACTCTCTACAGCTCTCCAGATCCAGATTACAGCCCAGACTTAGGCGAAGTCTTGGTGCATGAAGAGCGTGTTTTCTGAAACACCAGATCTAGGGTGGCGATACCCTACAGTTATGAACAGCCTTCTTCCTCAACGGCAGTAGCCTCGCCAGAACCAAGGAGAAGATCAGTCCAGTCATCTGATGAAGAAGATAAAGATAGCGGGTATGCTTCTTCGGCGACAGTCAGCTCGGTGCGAACAGACAGAGCATTAGTAAACATGATTGATAATGGTAATGACGACCTTCGTCGACGTTTGGAAGCTCAGGAGCAAACTTCTAAAACTCAGCAAGAAGCTCTGGACAACATCCAACAGATGCTAGCTCAACTCCTTAATAACCGGAATAACAATGATACCGGGAGTAACCATGACGAGGAAGAACATCTTAGTAATGACCAGCCGAAGACGGAAAAGTCCAAGGAGGGTTCTTCTTTAGACGATGAAGTCCTTAAGGACCTTCAAGCTCAAATCGCATCCCTAGCTCAGAGGGATGAGTTAAAGAAAGTAGTCCATCCTTACCCATTGGAGTGGGACTCAGTGCCATACCCACCGAAGTTCAAACCACCAACATTGCAAACCTATGATGGAAAGAGCTCGCCAAACCAGCACATCTACTATTTTTGGTCTCAGACCGGTAATGTTATAGACAATGATGCTATCATGGCTAGGCTGTTCATTGGCACCTTAAAGGGGGTAGCATTTGATTGGTTCCGAAGTCTCCCTCCGGGCTCTGTCAATTCTTGGATCGACCTGAAAGCCCGATTCCTTTCTCGTTTCTATGAGGACGATACCGAGGTAACCATGGATAAGCTCCTCTCCACCGTGCAGAAGAAGGGCGAATCTGTTCGTGACTATATTGAGTGATTCAGAAACTTGTCTTTGATATGCCCAGCAGGGATGCCATTACCTATGCTCCTACAGACATGCAGGCATAACTTCTTAGACCAAGTAGAGGTTCGCATGGGGCTGTCAAAGCCCATACCTGGAAAGAACTGGTCGAACAAGCAGAGATAGCCGAGAAGTCAGCTAAAAAGTTTGAACCATCCACCCCTAAAGGCAAATGGGGTATGAACAACAAAGTGTAGGATCGTTGAGATAAGGACTAATTGCAGAATTATCTCTTATAGGCAACTATAGATCTGAAATAACTCAAGTTAACACAAATCTAAAACTAGAAGGATTAGCGTTAAGTAAATAAACAAAATAAATAACTTGCATGTAAAGGAAAACAAATCTCAGAAATTGACAAACGCAAACAAAGAGATTTATCCTGGTTCGGTCCTTGTGACCTACATCCAGTCCCCAAGCCACCCGCTTGAGATTTTCCTTTAACCTTGATCTTGCCACCCAAAATCAATACAACATGTACACCACTTGTCGAATCCCCTTCGCCAAATGTGTACACCTTCTCTTCCACCAAGAGAACACCTTTTACCTTTGTACAACTGCCTCTACAACCAAGAAGCCTTCCGTGTACAATGGTCACCTTGTACAACTTGCCTCTTCAACCAAGAAGCCTCCCGTGTACAATGAACACTTTGAGAATTACAACTCTTTTCCTATAGCCTTGATACTGAATGCGTATGTGGACAAGGTACAGTATAGAAAACAAAATCTTCAGAGAATCTTCACAATGGAAATGTCTTTTGGTGAAGAACTGAAGTGGGAAAAATAGTTTTCAGGTTTGCAAATTTTTGGCTTTGGAAAACTGATAAAATCTCTTGGTAAATGGCCTTTGCAATAACTTCCCTATTTATAGCTGAAGACTAGGGTTAGTTAGGGAGTTATTGGAGCAATTTGAATCAAAGAAACGTTGAGATTCGTTGCAAAAAAGACCAGATAACGAAAACTGTCCAACAGTCAGAAACTGTCTATAGTCGACTAGGGTTCTGAGTTAGTCGACTAGACTAGGCAAAATTTTAACTATTAGTCGACTAGATTTAGCTATTAGTCGACTAGGTAGGTGGACGTTGGATGAACAGTTTTCTGGTTAACTACCTCAAGTCGACTGCAACTGCTTTATAGTCGACTGGGTCAAGTATTAGTCGACTAGGGACCAAGGGATAGTCGACTAGATAAATGTATTAGTCGACTATAGTTGACTGTTGGTCGACTAATACACAAACAGAGAGTTGGTCTGTTTCAGGACACAGGATTAGTCGACTAATGGTTTGGGTCAAGTCGACTAGGCATGTTATTAGTCGACTTGGAAAATGTATAAGTCGACTAATGACATTGAAATGAGTGTGTTGTGTCAAGGCTTTTACATTCTACATCACAATTACAACCCACACTCTATCAACTCTCTTTAAAGCATCTTGATCATGTAGGACTCTTGATTCATCATGTGTTAGAGCTCCACATGTCATGCGTCACAAACGTCTTCATCGAAACAGGTTCCAACATTCTCCCCCTTTTTGATGACGACGCTTTGTGTGTGCACAAGTGCTCCCCCTGCAGAAAATATGTTAACTTTTCCTCCCCCTGCAGAAATTAGGTTATAACAAATATGAAAAGACTTTGTTCTCCCCCTGCAACAAATATATTAGTATAAATATATGTACATGTTCTTTATCAATTTTTATATGGTACCTGCAAGATAAACGTTAGATGGTACCAAACATAAAAGAACATATTTAACCTTTAGGAGTCCAAATCCATTTAGAATTTGGTTTCCACCTGTTAATATACACATAGTTGCAAGAATCACATATATCATGAATGTATGAAGCAATATATGTATTTTTATCATGAAAACTTAAATTTTTAGGAATCCATATAAACTTACTTTTCTTAGTCTTACTTTTTACAAAATAACTATATGGATGATTATAACATGAAGATTTTGCAATAAAATTAATACCATGATTATCATGTGACAAATTCTGAAAAGATAATAGATCATTTAATTTTTCTTTTCCTTTATTAAACTTAGTCACATTTTGCATAAGATCTTCATACTTCTTTTTGAAAACTAACATGTCTTTATCTAATATAGAAATTCTATCATTCAAAGACTTAGTTTCCATTTTCAGAAAAATGTTTTCTTTTATAAACTTCTCATTTTCAGTTTTCAAGAATGATATGACATTTTCAATTTCATCTTGTTGAGAATTTATAGAAGAACATTATAATGCATAAACAGAATTTTCCTGTAAAAGTTTCTCATTTTCTTTTAACAAAAATCTGTTTTTCAGTTTTTCATTTTTCAGATTCATAAATAACTCATTAAATGCATCAGAGAGTTCAGAAAACGATACCTCTTCATCTTCTATGGCTATGTAACATAAGTTAACATGTTCAGTGGATTCTTCTTCATCAGAAGATGAGGAATCACTATATTCTGAAGATGCTTCGTAGTTCTTCTTCTTTCTGAACTTCTTACTCTTGTACTTATCTTTCTTCTTGAGCAAAGGGCAATCCATCTTCATATGTCCTGGTTTATCACAATTAAAACACTTGAATTTACCTTGCTTAAGAAATTTCCTGAACTTCTTTGAGAGCATTGCCATCTCCTCTTTGTCATCATTGTCCGTGTCGGAAGATGCATGGAAGGCGAGTTCTTTCTTCTTTGAACGGTGTTGTCGTTCGTCCTTCTTCCTTTCTTCTAACTGCACTTCATATGCCATTAGATTACCGATTAAGTTTTCTAATGTCATAGTTGAGAGATCATTCGCCTCTTCAATGGCGGTTGTCTTCTTCTCCCATTCTGGTGTGAGTGCACGAAGGATCTTTCGAACTCTTTCGACTTGGGTGTAGTCCTTTCCAAGGGATGCAAGAGTATTGGTGATGTCGGTGAATCTTGTAACCATTTCGGATATGGTTTCATTCTCCTCTATTTTAAATAACTCAAACCTGTGGACAAGAACAGATATTTTAGATTCCTTAACTTTATTAGTGCCTTCGTGTGTTACCTGAAGAGTATGCCATATTTGATGTGCAGAAGTTGCTGTTGAAACACGGTTGAACTATTCTTTGGTAAGGGCACAGAACAAGGCATTCATTGCTTTTGCGTCAAGGTTCGCGTTCTTCTTTTGATCTTCACTCCAAGCGTTGTAGTTGGTTGTAGGCTTGGTGTACGATGCTTCTACGATGTTCCAAAGGTCGTAGTTGAGTGACTGCAAGTATATCTTCATTCTACACTTCCAATAGTTGTAGTTGGTTCCGTCAAATAGCGGTGGACGTTGTGTAGAATGTCCTTCTTTGAATTGGGATGATGAGAACTCCGTTGCCATCCTTGTTGTTGACTTATATCCGCTCTGATATCAAATGTAGGATCAGAGCGTGTACCCCGGTTGATGAAGTAGGAATGTAGATGCCGGTTGATGACCCTCGCTCTGATATCAAATGTAGGAATTGGTATGGTTGTTGCCTGTTGATGAACTTGGCTCTCCCCGGCTCTGATACCAAATGTAGGATCGTTGAGATAAGGACTAATTGCGGAATTATCTCTTGTAGGCAACTATAGATCTGAAATAACTCAAGAAACTAGAAGGATTAGCGTTAAGTAAATAAACAAAATAAATAACTTGCATGTAAAGGAAAATAAATCTCAGAAATTGACAAACGCAAACAAAGAGATTTATCCTGGTTCGGTCCTTGTGACCTACATCCAGTCCCCAAGCCACCCGCTTGAGATTTTCCTTTAACCTTGATCTTGCCACCCAAAATCAATACAACATGTACACCACTTGTCGAATCCCCTTCGCCAAATGTGTACACCTTCTCTTCCACCAAGAGAACACCTTTTACCTTTGTACAACTGCCTCTACAACCAAGAAGCCTTCCGTGTACAATGGTCACCTTGTACAACTTGCCTCTTCAACCAAGAAGCCTCCCGTGTACAATGAACACTTTGAGAATTACAACTCTTTTCCTATAGCCTTGATACTGAATGTGTATGTGGACAAGGTACAGTATAGGAAACAAAATCTTTAGAGAATCTTCACAATGGAAATGTCTTTTGGTGAAGAACTGAAGTGGGAAAAACAGTTTTCAGGTTTGCAGATTTTTGGCTTTGGAAAACTGATAAAATCTCTTGGTAAATGGCCTTTGCAATAACTTCCCTATTTATAGCTGAAGACTAGGGTTAGTTAGGGAGTTATTGGAGCAATTTGAATAAAAGAAACGTTGAGATTCGTTGCAAAAAAGACCAGATAACGAAAACTGTCCAACAGTCAGAAACTGTCTATAGTCGACTAGGGTTCTGAGTTAGTCGACTAGACTAGGCAAAATTTCAACTATTAGTCGACTAGATTTAGCTATTAGTCGACTAGGTAGGTGGACGTTGGATGAACAGTTTTCTGGTTAACTACCTCAAGTCGACTGCAACTGCTTTATAGTCGACTGGGTCAAGTATTAGTCGACTAGGGACCAAGGGATAGTCGACTAGATAAATGTATTAGTCGACTATAGTTGACTGTTGGTCGACTAATACACAAACAGAGAGTTGGTCTGTTTCAGGACACAGGATTAGTCAATTAATGGTTTGGGTCAAGTCGACTAGGCATGTTATTAGTCGACTTGGAAAATGTATAAGTCGACTAATGACATTGAAATGAGTGTGTTGTGTCAAGGCTTTTACATTCTACATCACAATTACAACCCACACTCTATCAACTCTCTTTAGAGCATCTTGATCATGTAGGACTCTTGATTCTTCATGTGTTAGAGCTCCACATGTCATGCGTCACAAACGTATTCATCGAAACAGGTTCCAACACAAAGGACGTAGTGACATGGCGCAGTCTTCTCAAGCCAAAGGGAAGGAGACTATGTCCGTTGAATTGTCCGAGGACGTACAGTCAAAAGCCAAGAAGAGCGGCTTCAATAATCAGGAGTCTAGGTTCCCTCCAAAATAGTACTCCTTTAGAGACAACAACATTCCATTTGCTCCACAAAGGGAATAAAATGAAGTTACCAGAGGCTCGGCGTCCCAATAAAATAGGACGCACGAATGACCCCAAATACTGTTTGTACCACAGGATGATTCACTATCCTACCGACAAGTGCTATGTCCTCAAGGACAGAATTCAAGCCTTGATCGACGCAGGGGTCCTGACACTGAAGGCAGAGCAGAAGAAAGTCACTGCTAATATGGTGACCCTCGAGTTCGGCAAAACCCCAAAGGTCACAGTTCCTGACGGGACCTATCCAGTCCCTGTGCCACGGCTGGAAGTCAAACATCCTGTGGCTAAAACTCAGGATAATAGAGGTCTTGTTTCCTTGACATTGGAGACAGGGGAAGTCATGTGTATACACCCAGACCTAGTCCAAGACGTACAGCGGGATTCAAAGAAGTCCAAGTCGAAGGGCAAATCTTGCAATGTCATCTCCCTCCTGCCGGACGATGATAATCTTACGTCAGCTTCCCTCAGTGATTCTGAAGGAGAAAAGCATGCTTGCACAACGCAGGCCGATGTACCTCAGCCGACGGGTACTAGATCCGGAAAATCATACTTAAAACAATATGAGAAGGCTACTGACGAGATACAACTGCAAACAACGTCAGTACAAGTACCAGCACCTGCTTCCATTCCGACCAAGGGAAAAGAGAAGCCTAAAAAAGTCCAGTTCGACCATGTCCTGAAGAAGCCTTCAGGCCCAGGGCTTGACACGCCCTTTCGTTTTGACATATTGGCCCAATTGGCTAATATCCCGGCTCGTATTACTTTACACGAGCTCCTTCGTCTCTCCAAAGAGACAAGAGAAGCACTCAGGGATGCGCTGGCTAATTCAGAATCATTCCTGATATATATGCCAGAGACCCCTAAAGATGACGCTCAGTCTCCGTGTCCTGAATGCCATCATGCACAATCAAAGGTCCCCGCTATTACCTTCACAGCAGAAGATATGCTTCTCAAAGACAACAAGCACGATCGACCTCTGTACTACACCGGATACATCGGCTCAACATGCATTGAAAGGGTACAAGTCGATCCGAGGTCCGCACTCAGCATCATCCCCAAATTCTCAGTGGAGGTTACCTGTGTGGAAAGTTCTGTGTGGACGGTATAGTGAAAATCCTTCTGTGTGAAGGCGGCGACGTAAAGCAGTGGCTCGAACCTCAAAACATATCCTTATGTTTGCATTTGGATCTCTCTATCTCTCTACTCTTTACTCTTATATCTTGTATTGTTATTATTGCTCATATCTATACATGCTAGATATTGTTTGTATGCTCAGACTAGTATTCAACCAAGAGAGCTATTAAAGCACTTCAACTCATAATTTAGAAGAATCATGAGGAGAAGTTTTAGAACTCTTCATGGAGAATTCGGCTTCACTCGTGGTTATACATTGTGTGTTAGTATAAAAGTTTTTAATTCTGCATTATTTGTCATTAGATTAACACTACACCTATTCACCTTCCCTCTAAGTGTACTTTCTAAGGGTACTTTCAGCTTCTTGGTGTGTGCATGTGAAATGTGTCTCTCTTGGGTTTTACCCTTTGGAAACATAGAACTAATCTTACTTATATCAAAAAACACACTTCTTTAAAGTAGAATTCAAAACATCAATTCGATTTTGAATACTCACAAATTCGTTTTATCAAAAACGATATTAGGAATTTTGCCCTTGCAAATACATTTTTGGTCATCAAAATCATTTTTAGTCTTTTCAAAACAACTTGATAAATCATTCTTTTCCTTGAAAATAATATCCAATTTATTTTTCATAAGTTCATTTTATTTTTCAACTTTTTGTTTTGAATTTTTGAAATCTCATATCTTTCTTAAAGTTCTTCAAAAAATGTAGCAAGTTCATCCATGGTCAGTTCATCATCATCTAAAGTAGGTATGGAGGTTACCTTATTTGATTCTTCCTCGTTTACCATGAAGCAAACATTTACGATATCAATCTCTTCTTCATCGGAATTGGTATTGAGTCATTCGAAGTCGCCGCCATGGCTTTCTTCTTCTTGTGCAATTTCTTAGAGGTTGTAGCTTAAAGAGAGGGGCAATCCGTAATGAGATGTCCCTTATTCTTGCAATGATAACAAGGACCCATTTCCTCCTTCTTTCTTTCAGACTTGCCTTGTGGTCTTGTTCTTCAAAAATTGCTTTTCCTTCTCTTTTTGTAAAACATTTTTCTCACTCTTCGAATAGGCATGGAGAAGTCTTCTTCGCCTTATGTTGACTCTTCGTCTTCCATAATTGAGGGAGTCGTCTTGAAAGCTATAGATTTTTTTTTTGGTGGGTTCTCTCCCTTCACGCACCTTCATTTCCATCTCATGGGTTTTGAGAGTCCCAATGAAATCAGAGAAGTCCATCTCCTCATGATCATTTAGTTTCTTGAGAGTCGTTGCCTTGACCTCCCAAGCCTTGGGAAGAGCTCTAATGACATTCCTAACTTTTTGATCATTGTCGATTTCTTCACCTAAGAAAGAAAATCCGTTAGTGATTTTAGTGAAGCGAGAAAGCATTTCATCAATAGTCTCATTATCAAGCATATAAAAAATTTATTATTAGGAACGAAGGAAGTCAATTTTAAATCTCTTGACTTGAGAAGTTTCTTCATGAGTTATAATCCAATCATTCCAACCTTCAAAAGCGGATTTACAATCAATAATACGTGAAAGATCATCATCATTAAGTGCTTATGTCAATGCATATTGTGTCTTTGCATTGGCCTCATAATCCTTGGTGGTTGCCTCAGACCATGTATCCTCATCACCGTGTGATTCTACAAATTCCTTGGTGACGGCTTTGCAACCCTATATCCTAAAGACTTAAGGAAAAGGGTCATCTTCATTTTTCAGATAGGAAAATTCAACCCATCAAACTTAGGTAGGGACTTAATGCTAGAAAATCCGTGTGATGTCATGAAAACAAATATGCAAATGAATAAGCAACAAATATAGCCTAAATAAGGATCTCTTTAAGGTGGTGAAACCAAATACTAGTGATTGGGCTCTGATATCAATTATAAATCCCTTAGAGGGGGTAAATAGGTGATGGCTATAGGATAATGGCAAATAACGCGGAATAAATGAAATTACTCGCTAATGAACAAGAACCAATATCAACACACCATAGTATAGCACAAGAGTATAAGTAGCAATAAGAAATAGATCAATAAAAGCATGCACTAGAGTATGGAGTGAGTTAAGTGAAGAGATAGGGAGAGCAAGTAATCGCAAAGTCGGAAAATTTATTTCGAGGTTCGAGCAACGCTTTACGTCTCCGCCTTCACCATGCGAAGGGTTTAGCACTATTCTTGATCTCACGAGATCATCACTCTACATGCTCCCACAAGAATAAATTGGACCTGCAAGTACTACTACTCGGTGCCGCAACACCTTACAATCAATGAACCCGCAAGCTCGCTTTGAGGCCGCAAGCTCTACAACTCTTCAATGCAAGATTTGAGATGATCTCTCCTAGATCACCAAAAATGGGCTCATAAACAATTCTTATAACCAAGACAAGAACTTGTAGTTTGAGATTGTGGTGAGAAATGCTTTGAAATCAGTAGAAAGGAGAATCAAAACTAGAGAAATCTTGTATGGACTCTTTCTTAAAAACTTCACTTTTTAAAAAAATATTTCTCTCAAAAACTTGGATCTAAAATCAATACAAATTTTAGTGAATGATTAATTCTAATAATCCACAGTGTTTCCATATATATAGGGTCAAAAACTAAGAGAGAAAATCAATAGAGCCATTGGGGATTAACAGCTAATCAAAAAGTTAGCAATATAGTTATTGGGGACAAAAAGCAGCCAAAACAGACTACAGTCGACTGGCCGGTCGACTGCCAACGGTCATATTTTTTACCATTGGGCAGTGTCGGTCGACCGAACAAAATCGAGAGCCAAGGGTGTTCAGTTGGTCGAAGGCTCGGTCGACCAAGATGCACGGTTACAATTGTGCATTACAATCGACCGACCCTGGGTAAAACTGGTTTTTGAATTGTTTAGAAATTTTGTTTGATTTTTCATAAATATATTTGAATACATGAATTTAAAATATAGTCCATGGGGTAATATAAAGTCCATAATTGTGAGATCATATATTATCACAATTTTAAGATGTAGAACTAAAATTTTATTAAAGATGAAATATCCTTTTGAATAACAAATATTTTTCGACAAACCGTTTTGAGAAAAATCTTTATAAGCTTTTTGAAATTGTTTTCAAAACTTTTAAACACATATGAAATACTCTGTGTGCGTTTCAATCTCATTTGATATCAAAGCCACTAATTTTGATTTTGACAAAACTAATTCATACAAGATAAATAGGAAAAATATTTCTCTTGAAACTCTTTATCTTGCAATGTAGATTCCTTGAGCTTGATTTTTATCACAAGTGATATGATTGAATTTAATGCTTGGGCTCTTGGATCACTAAACACTAGCTTCAAAACTGGTGAGTCTTTATGAGAAGCTCGAATACATGGTTGAAAAGAAACTTAACCTGAAACTTACGTGTATAAAAATATTAGTACATAAAAAATTACATGAGATTATCATCATCAATACTAGGGCAAATGACTTTCGGTCCAGCTCACTGTTCTGCTGGACATGGAGAGTCAGATTTTAGATTGAGGGGAAGCGATTCCAGTGAGTGATTTTACACTTTTCAAGTTTTGAATTCACTTAGGCATTTCATCAAACACTTAGAGTACATTAACTTATTTCACAGAATTTCACAACAAAAGGTAACCCCAAAAAAACCTAATAAAAATATTGAGATACTCTCAAAATAACTTGTAATTAATATGATTTTTCTAGGATAGTCAAAAATTTTATTCAACAAAAAAAAATCTTGCTCTCGGCCAACATTGTCTGGCCGAGAAAAGTGCTCGGCCAACAGGCCAACTGGCTGAGACAAGCACTAAGCCAACTCTCGGCCAGAGCACAGACCCAACAGCAGCCAGTGGGTATGTGCAGAGCACAGACCCGACCCAGATGAGACCCAACCCATTACTGTGGCAACCAATATCATTGTAGCGAATTTGCTGTAGTACAGACCTGATCCAATTGCACCCGACCCGACTGCATAGACCCAACAGTAATATTCGGGTTTGTTCAGAATGTCGATCCACCACTACTAAGGGAATTTAAATGATTTTAGACTTATTTAAATCCAAAAATTTGGAAATTAAATCACAAACTATATTTCAAACACTGAAAATTCATTTTGGCAACCAAATTACTTATAATAACCTAAATTAAAATATTCATTATAGTATTTATCTAAAGTTAATTAAATTGAACGTAGATTTTTGAAATAATTCACTAGTTTAATATCTGAATCTCGGCAAACTCAGGTGAGTATTTTTAACTATCCTTAAATATATAATGTTTTATTGTGGCAAATTAATTTATTTTGTAATTTATTTATTTAATGTTTAGTTATTTAAATTCGTTATTTAATTTTTTTAGTATGTAAAAGTAACAGTATTTAGAAAATTGCAAGTTTTTATGATTTAGTTTCTTGTACAAAGATTAAACATCTCCCTAGTCGTTCATTTTTGTGACTGCATAAAGTTATTATAAATGTCTTAAGTAAATAATTCTTAATTCCTAAAAATGATATTGTTTGAATTATTAATTGTCTGTTCGCTAGAAAAATACTTAAAATGATCTTAAATAGTGAAAATTTTCAAAAAAAAACAAATTTTTAATTTTTAACATTGTAATGATTCTTCTTGGAAAATTTGACTAATTGTACATAACCACTACAAGATAACAGCACAATTAGTATTACAGAAATTACTGAAAAAAAATTATGTTACCTTGTATACATGTTATAAACACTGTTATTGATTAGACCCAGTAACCTAAGTGACATTGACACTAAACAATTTATACTGAGGTGAGAAAAACAATAGGTAGGACTGCGTTTGTATATTGGGAGAACTGATTGAAGTTTTACCAGCACAGAAAATACATAATTTTAGAAATGAAAAATAGAAGTAAAAGATTTTCAATTCTACCGCAATAGCAAGTGGCTATGCAGGTCATGATCCACAAGGAGAGACTTGCGATCAAAGCGTTAGGTAAGTTTCTTTTAAAGTTTACAAAACTGGTTAAAAATTCTTCTATGTTTTTTAAAGAAAAGAGAAAGAAAGCTATGTTAATTTGGAGAAAATGAAAGAGTGGAGAAGATGGTGATTGTTAGTGTTTTGAAAAGAAAAAGAAAAACTAAGTTAAAGTAAAAAAGAATAAAAAGAGATGTGTTTCTAACCTAAAAAGCGAAGAAAAAAGAACTAAAATAAATACTTACTTACCTCCTTCAAGATTTCTTACCTTGGATCTGTTGTAACGATTTACCTTGACTTGAAGGCGATCAAAGCATGGTGTATAAGATCTTCTCCATTCTCATTCTAAACTACGAAATAGCGATTATGGTCATAGTATATAATTAACTATATTTATACATGAAATTGCGACCACGGTCACTATCCTGACAAAAATAGTTTAATCATTGTGCATTCAATCAAGTTAAAAACAGCGACCATGGTCGCAGTCCAAAGTTAACTATAAAAACAAATGATACTGCGATGATGATCGCAATCCTCTCAAATCAGTATATTTCACTGTATATCACAAATTAAAAAACTGCGATTACGGACACAGTGTGTAATACAAATACAAAGTTCTTCTCATGCGTGAAAAAGAGACAAACAATCACAGTAAAGAATAAATATATAAAAATATAAGTAAAGTGCGACTATAATCGCAGCCTTATTCACTGTTATTACATTTAACCTAGCAAAAAAAACATCCACAGCATGTTGTCGTTTAGCACTGCGACCATAGTCGCAGTCATTATTCACATGCAATATTTAAAAATAATTTTGATCGTTTATATGTGGCATGCGAATAAGTAAACTGCAACTCTGTTCGCAATCAGTAAAATCCTCACAGATCATATCATAAAATTCTGCAAAAAATTAATTTATTTATATATAAATTAAGCATAAAAAATAACATGTTTATGAGTTTCACATGATACAATCCTATATATAATTGTAGACTGCAACAAAGGTCACTTTTAAAACTAGTGAGAAATTATTTTATTGACCATTAAGAGCTTAGTCGTATTCCTGAAATTCTTAATATCCGTCTATAAAAATAATAAATGAGTGTTCAAATTTATTTCGTGATTTGATGAAGTTGCACTTGAAGAGCCTGATTCATATTCAGTTGGTCATAGTTATAAAGATAACTGTGACAATATTGACTAAGGTCAGAAATATAAAAATAATAATAAACTATACAGATCCACTATCTTTTACTGCAGGGGCATTTAGTAATTTCAGCTCTTCCAATAGGCGGGCCGTCCTTATTAGTGTGGTTAATAATGTGCCACATCATCGCAAGCTGAGAGGAACCCTCAGCTGTCGACTGAAATACATATTTCTGATATATATGTGTGTGTGTGTGTGTGTGTAGGAAATCCGTGGCAGTTTGGCCCACTGGTAAGTCACTTGGCTTAAAAATCTAGTGAGCCCAGTTCGAATCCGGTTGTCGATGGATATTTGCCCCCACATGTTGTGTCGCATGACTTACCCAGTTGCGTGGTAGGAAACTTCCCTCGGCAGGGGCTACGTGACCCGCAGGTTAGTCCAGTAGGAGAACCCCCTCTGTAGTCATGCTTTCCCCGCCTCCATGCGGGGGTATAAAGCCAATCTCGAATGAGTGCTCATTGAGATACCTTGGCGGCTTCCTCTATATATATAGATATATATATATATACACACACACACACACGTATATATATATGGGGTTACTGTACCTCAGCTGACAGCTGAGAGAGTTTCTCAGCCGGCGGTGACGTGGCCGAATATATGCCACATATCGGTGGCAGAGAATAGGCGCCAAAAAAATCAAAAACATCCCGCCTAAATAATCGTTAATCAAATTGATCAAAATACCCCTTTTTACTTCTAAACTAGCAAAAACTCATCCACAACAAAATTTTACCTAAAATATTTATAATTTACAAAGAATTTTCTGTTGAATATATCTACAATTATAAAATTCATAATTCTACTACATCGAAAATATAAAGAAAAAAATTGGATGAAGATAAAGAGAAAAAAGCAGCAGTAAAAGTAAAAAACATGCGTGAAACCTTAAAAAAACTGTTTATAATTTTTTATTATTTAATTTCGTGTTATTTTCAATTCATATAGATTTAATAAAAGAAACTGAAATGAATAGAAAAATGAAATTTAATGTGGGGCAACAGTATATTATTTTTTGTATTACAAATGTACAGTGTAAAAAATAATGAAATACAATAGTTAATTATTTTGCAGATATATCACGACTGCGACCCTAGTCGCATTCCTTATTCACATAGAAATAACAGACGAAACATGCTATCGTTCAGCACTGCGATCACAGTCGCTGTCCCTATTCACATGCCTTATGTAACAGAATTTTGATCGTTTTACAAAGTCTGCGATCATAGTCGCAGACATAGTATAACAAAACTTTCGATCACTGTGACCATGGTCACAGACTTAATATAATATAACTTTCAATTTTATATCACGACTGCGACCCTAGTCGCATTCCTTATTCGCATAGTAATAACAGACGAAACATGTTATCGTTTAGCACTGTGATCACAGTCGCTGTCCTTATTCGCATGCCTTATATAACAAAATTTTGATCGTTTTACAAAGTAAATTAGCCCTGCGACTGTGAGATCAGTCCGCGTATATCACATCTTATAAAATACTATATTAATCACTCTAAACTAATTGAAGTAATTAATATTCTATCTACCGTGATACAGCAACAGTCTCGAAAAAGTGATGCAATAATATTATTCTCGATAAAGGGAAGATGTGCACCATACGTAATCTAAATATATAAGAAAAATATTATATAAAAAGTTAATTTGTAGTTCACATAATAAACCTCTGGAAAAAAAACTCTTTGGATTCTCCCGCCATAACTGCTTCAATTAATTATTTAATTTCTTTTTACTAATTCTTCAAAAACTCAACCGTCACCTATAATAATTATTTTTACTATTCATGTTGTTTCACATTATTGACCTTTTTATAGTGCTTGTAACTAATATATTATCTCGTATCTAAAAATGATATTTCTGCTCTTCGTTTTCAATTTGATTTCAAAACTTCCAGAAAATAATTCATTCTTGAATCATGTCTTCCCCCTCTTCTTCCTCTGAGCACTCAGATTTTAACTTCAGTCATTCTTCCACCGGTCCTCTTTTTCAGGGTATTCTAGTGAATCTGAAAGCAGTATGGACTTCACTCCTTTTAACTATCTCACTACATCAAATAATATTTTATCTGATCCTCCTCTTCATGAGGATGATGAAGTTTTCATGGGGCTTAGTGAGGAGGAACTTATTCCTCTGCCACTTCACAGAGACATGCTTGATGAAAGCATGTCCTCTAATGTTGGGGGCTCGCATTCTTTGAGCATATCTTTTAAAGGTTCTTCTCGACACAGTCGGAAGTAGAGCTTGATACAGACGATCCATTATAGGAGTTTATCGATGAACCAAAGCACCCACAAAAAGAGGAAGAAACTGAAGAGCACAGCGAGCCGGATGACAAGGGAGAAGATGAGGAAATAAGTGATGAAAAGGAAGACGATGAGAATGAACACGACGAATCTGCTTATGATGGTGATGACGACGAGGATTAGGATTTCCTGATCTTCTGATATTCAACGTTATTTTGTCTTCTTTTAAGAGCTTTTACTACTCTTTTTTTTTGTAAGGTCTCTTTCTGACCATATTATATTATAAACAAAATTTACTTCTATCTCTAAAATGATCTTTCATATTTTTCAAACACATATAAAATATGTTGTATAGTTATTACTTTTGCATCTTATCTGCGATAATGGTCGCAGTACTCAGATAATAATTACTCTGAACTAATAGATTATGATTATGGTCGAAGTCCATGATTAACTATATTTATATATGAAACTGCGACCACGATCACTGCCCTGTCATAAATAGTTTGATCATTTTGCATTCAATAAAGTTAAAAACAGCGACCATGGTCGCAGTCCAAAATTAAACTATATAAACAGATGATACTGAGAACATGATCACAATCCTCTCAAATCAGCATATTTCACTGTATATCACAAATTAGAAAACTACAACTGCTGTCGTTAAGTACTGCGACCATAGTCGCAGTCCTTGATCGCATGCAATATGTAAAAAAATTCATAGTTTATAGGTGGTTAAGACAACAGCTACAGTGAAGAACAAATATATAAAATAATATGTAAACTGCGACTATAATATCAGTTCTTAGTCATCGTTATTACATTTAACGTAGCAAAAAAAATTATCCAAAACATGCTGCCGTTAAGCACTGCGACCATAGTCGTAATCCCTATTTGCATGCAATATGTAAAAAAAAATTTCATAGTTTATAGGCGGCTGAGACAACAGTCACAGTGAAGAACAAATATATAAATCATACGTAAACTGCGACTATATTCGCAGTCCTTAGTCACCATTATTACATTTAACCTAGCTAAAAAATAATCCACGACATGCTGTCGTTAAACACTGCGACCATATTCGCTGTCCTTATTCGCATGGAATATGTAAAAAAATAATAATAATAATTTATACGTTACATGCAAACAAGTAAACTGCGACTATGTTCGCAATCAGTAAAATTCTTACAGATCATATCATAAAAATCTACAAATTAAATAATTGTAGACTGCAACAAAGGGCGCTTTTAAAACTATTGAGAAATTATTTTATTGACTACTACGACCTTAGGCGCATTCCTAAAATATATAAAATCTACGTAAAAAAATTTAATAAAGAAGCATTCAAATTTGTTTCGTGATTTGATGAAGTTGCACTTGAAGAGACATGATTCATATTCAGTTGGTCACAGTTTGGCCATACTTATAAAAGATAATGGTGACAATATTGAGTAACGTCAGAAATATAAAAAAATAATAAACTGTACAGACCTACTATATTTTACCGCAGGGGCATTTAGTAATTTAAACTGTTTCAATAGGCGGGTCGTCCTTTCTAGTGTGGCTAATAATGTGCCACGTCACCGCAGGCTGAGAGGGACTCTCAGCTGTCGGCTGATATACATATTTCTCTATGTATGTGTGTGTGTCTTATATATATATATATATATATATATATGAGAAAAATGTATATCAGCCTGCGGCTGAGAGAACTCTCTCAGCCTGCGGTGACGTGGCTCAATTTTGTCACCCCACTAACTTGCGGCCCGCTTATAGGAAGAAGTTAAATTACTAAATACCCCTTATGAAAAGCTACTCTTTCGGTAACTTTCGTTATTATTTATTATTATTTGCCCAAAAGGCAATTTTTGGAGCGCACGTTGTCAGACTTAGATTATTGTTTATTATTATTTTTTTCCCTTTTTTTGCCGCTCTTTATAGGATTTAGGTACAATCATCTACAGTGCAAACATAATCTACTGCGACCCGGGTCGACACTGCGACCAAGGTCGCAGTCATCTACAGTGCAAACATAATCTACTGCGACCCGGGTCGACACTGCGACCTAGGTCGCAGTCATCTACAGTGCAAACACAAACAACTGCGACCCGGGTCGACACTGCGACCAAGGTCGCATAAGACTACAATGCGAACACAAACTTTTACAACGACTCTAGTCGACACTGCGACCAAGGTCGCAGTCATCTACAGTGCAAACATAAACAAATGCGACCAGGGTAGACCCGGGTCGACACTGCGACCAAGGTCGCAGTCATTTACAGTGCAAACACAAACAACTGCGACCCAGGTCGACACTGCGACCAAGGTCGCATAAGACTACAGTGCGAACACAAAGTTTTACAGCGACTCTAGTCGACAGTGTGACCAAGGTCGCAGTCATCTACAGTGCAAACATAAACAAATGCGACCAGGGTAGACACGGCGATGAAGGTCGCATAAGACTACAGTGCAAAAATAAACAACTGCGACTCAGGAATGATGAAGGAAGTTTCATATACTGCGACCATCGTCGCATTCGTCTAAAAGGAAAAGTCCAAAAAAAAAACATTCTGAGAAGCGCAGATCTGAAAATAAAATTTTAACAACTGCGACCATTGTCGGGTGAAATTTTAGAGCTGAAATTTTTTTGAAAGGCAACTTTCTTACATAAGGTAAAAAAATATGACAGAGGGTATTTTCGGAAGATACATTGTTGAGGTGACTGACATTAAATTGGGCGGGATTTTTCATCTTTTTGTCCGCCAAATTTTATGAGAAGTGTGTGGCTATGATGTTGCCACGTCCTGCCGGCTGAGAAACTCTCTCAGCCTGCCGGCTGAGGTACAGTAACCCCTATATATATATATATATATATATATATATATATATATATATATATATATATATATATATATATATATATATATATATATATATATATATATATATATATATATATATATATATATATATAGGGATAGACTTGGGTACATGCGGAAGGATTCGAGGCCGAATCTTTCCCACTCAAACTCAATCCCACGATATTTGTAGAACCCCGCTCCCGGGATACGTACCCAGATATGTGTCCCGATTTTTTTGACCATATTGTTTCAATTTTCTTTCAGTATTTGTTTTGGGTTGTGATTGCTTATGTTATTTGGTAACGGATCTGGATTCTCAGTCCTAGAGTTAACCCTAACTTAGACCAAGAACCCAATATTAGCGTACTACCCGATTTGACCTTTTTGGTAGCTCGATTTGACCGATTTCAATTTCAAACACTATTTTCTAATATTTTAAATTTTTCATGATTTTTTAAAAAATTTCATAATTATTCTGCAAAATATTCAAAAACCAGTGTCGATTGGCATCGCTGACCGATTCCCAAATTTCTAGTTTTTAAATGGAGTTAAATTTTTAGAAATGGTTTTATAATTACTTCTTAGAATCTCATTTTCTATCTAAATACATTTTTTGAGATTTTTCAGAATTTACCAAAATTTGACCGTTTTTTGTGTCGACCGATATCGCCGGAAGATTCCAAGATTTTTAATTTAAAAATCAGATTGAATTTTTTAAATTCAATTTTACCACGCATCTTAAAATAATATTTTCTATTTTTGAGAATTTTTTGAAGCGTTTCTAAAATAGTCAAATTTTACCCTATTTAAATAATAATATTATTTATCGACTATTTCTCTTTCTTACTTTTTCTTCCTCCTCTCATTACTTAATTCTCCTATTTTATCCTACATATTTATTATTTAATAATACATTTTAATTACATATTTAATATTTTTCTTTTCATTTTCTTCTTTTCTTTCCTTTCTTTTGCTTTTCCTTTTCCTTCTCTTTCTTCCTTTCTTTTCCTCCCCCTTCTTCCATACTCCCCCTCTCCCTCTCCTTCTCTTTTTCTTTTCTTCCTTTCTTCTTTTCTACCTATTATTCTCCACCTCCTTCTTGATCTATCCCACCAATACATTCTCCTCTCTCTCTCCCTCCCTCCCTTGGCTCCACCGCCGGCCACCTCCGGCACCTCCCTTGGCTCCACCGCCGGCCATCTCCACCCCAAAAAACCCATCCCTCACTTCCTTCCACCAAACATCAACCACCACCTTTCTAATTTTAACAAAACCTATCACTCCACCTTCCTCTTCTTCTTCAAAATTCACCATCAAAATTCTCAATTCCACCATCTCCACCTCCTCCTCCAACTCCCTACATCACCACAACTCCATCCACCACCACCTTCACCAACAACACCAACAACACCATAACAACCATAAAAACAAACACCAACACCCAACCCTCCACCACACCTCCTCCTCGAGCCTAGGCCGCGCCGCCTGCCACCTCCGGCGCCGCCGCCGCCCCCCCAGGCCACTGGTGGCCGGCCACCTCCCTACTCCCCTCTCCTTTCTTCTTTTCTTCTTTCTTTCTTCCTTTCCTTTCCTTTTTCCTTCTTTTCACTTTTACCCTTCCCCTCATTTCCTAATTACCCCACCTTATCCAACACACACTCCCTCTCTCTCTCCTACAACTCTTTCTCTCTCTCTCTCTTAGCCTCCTCTCTCTAACTAATCCTCTCTCTCTCCTCTCTTATTTTCTATAATATATATATATATATATATATATATATATATATATATATATATATATATATATATATATATATATAAATTATACATATATAGATTAATAGCGTGTACGTGTTTATGGTGTTCCAGGATTTTACGCCGTTTTTTGGTGATTTAGGCGAGTACATTTCCTGTGTTGCTTCATGCTTTACTATCATCATTTCATACCTAATGATTACTATTTTAATGTCTATTGCATGATATATTGATATGTGAATGTCTTGGTACTTCCGTTACATGCCTAACAATTGCTACTCTAACTTTTAATGCATAATGCATCATTATGCGAGTTAATATATGATATGCGAGTGATTTTCTAATATTAACATGTTGTACGAATACATGTTGGTCATTATTATGACACATTGAACTGGTAGTATATTTGCATTGAATATGCCTAGATACGCTCCCACTTCGCTCGGCTTCGCATAGCTAATTAAAAGATTAATTTATTGTTATTATATATATATGGTTGTGAAGAGTTTGAAATGTTTAACTATATTGTCTCTTATATCATGTTATATGACCGGATGATTACCTGATATATGATGTTCACCTGATACCATCATGTTAATTACCTGACGCTGATGTCTATACTTGACACCTGATCTCTGACACTTGATATCTGACACCGGTACTTGACATGTTATTACTTGACACCTGATACCTGACACTTGATATCTGAGACCGGTACTTGACATGTTATTACTTGACATCTGATACCTTACACTTGATATCTGACACCGGTACTTGACATGTTATACTTGACACCTGATGCCTGATACTTGATATCTGACACCGGTACTTGACATGTTATCACTTGACACATGATACCTGACACCTGATATATGACACTTGACAATTGACATGCTATTACTCACTTGATATGCTTTCACATGGTACTAGTACACTTGACCTGATGTTGTGACACCTGACTGGATACTATTACACCTGACACCTGTATTACATTGCATATTCATGATTATAATATTGCTACCTGAACTCCTGTACTCCTGAACTCCTGTACTCCTGAACTTCTGTATCCCCCTACTCATGCACAGTCATACCAGTGTCCGGCAAAGCATGCCTGGTGTCGGGATGACGAGGATGTATCCCACAATCATGCTAGCGTCCGACGGATCCTGAATGGAACTAAGTGCTACACGGAGCAAAGTGCCACGCCACACACGTGGTGGCGGCCACCTCTTGAATCTGTGAGGGCCACCTCTTGAATCCATTACCCACACAGAGCAAAGTGCCACACGGAGCAAAGTGTCACACAAACACGTGGTGGGGGGCCACCTCTTGAATCTGTGGGGGCCACCTCTTGAATCTGTGGGGCTACCTCCTGAATCTATCCTCCCTCCTGCCTGTGCCGCCTGGTGTTAGCGTGATAAGCATTCTCAGTGTATATTAACACACACATACTTGTATAATAATAACGACAGAAGCATATGTTATTTGGTCTCTCCCCTATTCAATAATGGTACCCGCATATCAGAGTTCGGATAAGTTCTACGAGAATTACGGGCTCCAGTGTGAACTGTCGGTGTTATGGGACGCCGGTGGGAAAGGAACAAGAATAACAAATAATACTGATAATTATTATTGAATAACTTAAATGCAACACCTTTATATTCTCCAGTTATAGTGATGAATCATTTAATCAAGCGTTATGCCCTGAGTTGACACCCTGCTTTATGACATATGAGTTTTATGATTTCTGATTACTCTAGACACACTCTAGTTCTGTTACTCTGAGGGCATCTCAAGTTGTATGAACTCAGATGTTGGCGACATGGAATATGTGGTATATAGATGGGGGTTTCCTTATTTGGATTATCCCCTTGACGTATCAATCTCGTGAATCCATAATCTGAGCTTGTACAACTAGTTTTGTCCATACTTGTATTTACCGCATGCTTAATGTATTTATCGCATGTTTATTTGCACTTAAGCTCTCGACACTGTTTTTTATTCATGTTTTCTGATTCAGACTTATCGATATACATGTATTTACTTGATTTCAGATTTATTGTCGTTCCTTTAAATTCCTTTATGTTACTTATCATTGCTTGTACCTGCATGACTGAACCACATCACTTGATCATGGACACGTGTGACTACCTGAGCACGCCAACTGGCTTTATCATATGTACTCGCCGGGTTGCTTTCTGACAACCCTGAATTCTCATGTCCAGATCCTAGAGTCTGGACCATGATGGCCTTGTTGTAGCTGATCAGAGTGCGCAGCGGATCCTTCCGTGTTGATCAGAATGCAGCAAAAACTTAGACATCACAGTAGCTATTCCTCCCAGCTCTTCTCCTGATTGGCTCTCGAGGCCCCCCCTCGCTGTTTGTGAGTACCTCTCAGCTTTTGTTATGTATATCTCTTCGTATGATATACTTTTGTATTTTCTGGTGATATAATATTCCTGTAATATTGTATCACTCTCTGTGATATCCATGTACTTATACTTTTCTGTTTGAATATATATTACCAATGTGCTTCCACACTCTGATTCTTGTCTGTACTGATGCTTAGCGTATATAAGTGAGGGTATTTCCGATCTGCGTATATACGTCGCAGTGACGTCTCCGTACACGGGAGATCGGGGCGTCACAACATTCAAATACAAGATTCACTCTGTTAAAGGTGATCTATATTGTTTAAAGTAACTAAAATAAAAAACCAAGTATTTTGAATAACTGCTGCCCATCCATCAAGTAGGCGCAAAAGAAATGGTCGAAATAGTGAGTTGGTTAATTTAACGGCATATAATATTTGAAACCTAATAAAAATTAATATATGAGGTTTTTAAATGCTTAGATCATGACCCTCAGCAGCTTCACCAGGCACGGCCAAGTTCGCGGCCCCAATCTAGGCAAGAAGAACATCAACACATTCGTCAACGAGAGGTAAACGCGAAGGCATGTCTGAAGCCGGACATAGATTCCAAATGGTCACAAGGAATGCTGGTAGCATGCTTGAAGTCGACGGAGATAGATTCCAGATGATCACAAGCGGTTGCGACTCTCGCTGGGGTTACCGTGTGCCCTGTGCCAACAACATAGTCGATGCACCGCCAGCAGTGTGAAATGCTTTGGGCATCGGTATGGGGAAGGTCGGGAGCTTTTGACCAAGTTAGGGTGTACAAATTTGGGATGTATCAGAAATATTTCAATAAGCTTTACCACTGTGCAATTATGAACTGTCAATCATATATTTGGACCTTCTGATGAAAATAATGTAATATATATATATATATATATATATATATATATATATATATATATATATATATATATATATATATATAAAAGAAAAGAAAAGAAAGATACACCCAGATAAAAAAAAGGTTATGAAATACACAAATATTGCATAAGAGAAAGGAGGGATAAAAAATAAGCACAATCACATTTCTTATGGTACATAAACTAGCCCTGGTAAAAACAAAGATATTAATTTTTTTTCTGTAAAGTAAAAAATATATTCATTGCTTCCATTGACAATCTATAAGACTAAACTAAGTACATAACAAATCAATGTGGGGAAAAAAAAAATGACATATCTATTCTGTGCAAGAGAGAATCAACTGTGAAACTAAACCAAGATGCACACTAGAATAGCTTATAAAATTCTCTAATATTTTGCAATGACGAGAATGGCCAGTCTATCATGCATCGGACGATGATGAACGAATATACATGACAACCACTGTGATATCGTCTCGCTTCCCACCTACACGATGGTTTCCAGACTCCTGGGATGCTTTGGAGTATGGTGTCTCATCAGTTGTGCTATTTGAGTAGTCAAGAGCCACGTTAGCAAGAACGGATGCCAGCTCTTGTGGCTCTGAGTGAGAGTCGAGTCCAGAATGCACGAGCTTTGCCACTTCATCTTCGAATACATTGTCGAAGAGTCCATCTGTGCCAGCAATAAGAACATCTCCGGCCTTGACAGCAACTTTCACTACCTATTGGGATCAGCATTGATGGAATCATGTTAGTTCAAATTGCAAGAAAAACGTATCAACAGATGCTGAGTAGACTATTCATGCACCTCTAACACTATATTACAAGGGTGCAAAAAAAGAAACCAGATCTGGACCGAGGTCAGCCCGATCTTGCTTTGGTAGGAAGGCCAACTGACTCAAGAATTAGATTTCCCTTTTCTGATTAGTGAAAGAAAAGAGCATCAAGATTCTATACCACATACATGTGTCAGTTGTCAGTTACCCATGTAAGGACCCATTTCATATAAGATGAAACAAACTTCTATGCAGCATATCAACTGCCTAAGGAAATTGATGCAGAAAAGAACGTGATAGACCATTACACAGGCCCAGGGCAACTGATGCAGAACGGAACGTGATAGGCCACCAAACAGGCAAATGGGTTAAGTGCTAATAGTAAATGACAAAAACAGACAAGCAAGATCTTCCTCAAGGAAATATAGAACAGCCAGTCTAACAGTGTGAACTCATGTACAATTAACAACCTGAGGCTTGATGTCTCGTTGATTTTACGATCTCAAACAAGTTGGTGATGAATTGGACATTATATGGTCGGTAATAGAACCATAATCAGATTAGGTGCCTTCCACAAACTACTCAATTGAAGTCCCCGTCACATAGACCACATCTGACGTTTATGTTTATGATGCTAGGCTCACAGATTTACAAGGAAAAGAGAGGCAGCCACACAAAGAAAAAAAGGAAAAAGGAAAATTAAATGAAGTATCATTTTGTGGACACATGAAAAAATTGCATGACTAGAGAAGGTAGACCTATCACCTTTGGTGGTCAAGGTTTTGATGCCAGAAATTTGGCACCAACAAATAAAGAATTGGTCTCTTGTTGAAAACCAGTAGTAAAACTTGATCAATCGTGTGTAACATGGTCACCGGACATCAGTGTCAAGTGTCCAGGCATCCTAAAGTGTTTACCACGGGAACCTACCAAAGATCTCATACGAGGACACGACTATATTTTTGAGAGAAGTGCATATTTGTGTATATAGAAATCTATGTGATGAGCAATTAACCAAAAATAAGTTGGGTCAGAATTCAAACAAATAACCTTAGATGGTTATCTGCTAGAATCTATTATTAATATCATGCATAGAAAAGCTCCATGATTGCAACAAAAATGTGATACTTTCATAGTTATATTACTTGAAGTCATTCAAGTGTTTGGAAAGTGTCCTCAAGTGTCGAAGTGTCCAGGTGTCTGACGCATCAAAAAACCTAAAATTTGAAGGGTCTTGGAAACACAGGTCTGATGGTAATATAGCCGTGGTGGTTATTTATGAATATAAACATGAGCGACATATGAGCATGAGCGGCATATCCAGACCGAATACAAAGAGTTGGCACTGCAGTTGTCTGGAAACCTGCTATGATGACAAGTCTATATATGATTGTTTGGTGAATATAATATTTACCAAAAATTCAAATGTTTGGGATTATACCTATATAAAAATCCAAATGTTTGGAATATAAAAGAGGTATATCAAAATTATTTAGTTTTAACTATTTAATGACTAAATTGACAAATTATTTGAGATATTTGTTTCTGATTGAGATTCAAATTAATACACCCGATATTGTAGCGAGAAGACTACCTGTTTGAATGGACTTCATATTATCTTTGTTAAAGTCATCCTTCCTGTAGGATATCTTTATGTAAGGCTATATCTTAGCCTCATCTATAGTGTTATTTCTCTATCTACTCTCTCTCTCTCTCTCTTATAGTCCAGTAAGCATTCACAAACATAATGCGAGAAACACAATTGCTATCTCCGCTACTGCAAAGAACACAGATGCTACTGATATACATACCTAAATACAAAAACTGAGAGAGACTCCCCTAGCCAGACATCATATTTCTAAAATTAGAAGAAAACATCTCCAAATTCTTTTTAAGAAATCAGGCCTTACAATTACAATGGCCAAACATTATACAAATAATAATAAGTATAATCAAAACTCAATTCTGTCGCTAAGAAAATATATTAACTGTACCAATAACATTTTCCAAATCAAACCTGTCACCACTGTAATATCCAAACAAAATTTATAACTTTTGATAACAAATATTCCATACAACTCTATCCCTCAGTCTCACCCTCCTATCCTAGTCAATGACTATGTTGCACAGACACGGCACGCGGACACGTGACAAATTCTTTTAAATACACATGATACGTGTCTGACACGTATGTCGGACACGTTTCGGACACGACACGGCTTCATGATAGGAGTGTCCGTGCTATATAGGTCAATGAAAGGATTTTTTTTAATGAAACTTGAGATGGCCAGTAAGACCAAAATGTTTCTTGGACTCTTCCGAAATTTCCAGTTTGAAAGTGGCTAATATTGGCACTAGGCAGGGCAATGATTTTGGAAAGAAACAAGGAATGACGCTCAATTATACTCTAAACCTTAGTTCAGTTAAATATTCTCATTCATCAAAACATAGTTGACCTTTAGAGATTACTCATCGCTTTAATTAGCAATTCTCTCTAAAAGATAAAACTAACATCAATTTAAATCTCAACTAACATGGAACATAAGAATAAAATTTAGAAGATAAAACCAAATCCAACCAACTAAAAGATTAGGGTAAATTGCACAAAAACCCCCTTGTACTATTGGAATTGTTGCGCAAAACCCCCCTACACTATCAAATGCTACGCATTGCCCTCCTAGGGATTAACTCCATTGATTTTACCGTTATGAGCAGCACGTGCATACCACATAAAATCCTAATTAATCAATTAAACTCTGTTTTTCTTAATTATCACAATTAATTAAATACTAAAAACAATTAACTAACAAATTAAATAATTAAAACATTTAATTAAAAGAGGTGGGGACCACCTCCCCTCCTTCCTCCTCCCCCAAGCCCTGGCCCGCCTCCTCCCCTACCCTAGCCGCCTCCCCTCCCCTCTCCTCCTCCTTCCCTTCTTCGTGTTGACGCCAGATCTGGAGGCGGCGAGGGGGGGAGGGGAGGCGGCCTCTCTCCCGCCTTCCTCTTCCCCTGGCCTCCCAGATCAGGGAGCCAAGGGAGAGAAGAGGGGGAGGGGTTGGCTCGCCTCCCCTCTCTCTCCTCGTCGTCGACAGATTTGGCGGCGGTATAGAGGAGGAAGAAGGGATGAAGGGGAGGGGAGGTGGTCCAGGGGGAGGGGAGGGGGCGGGCCAGGGCTAAGGGGAGGTGGGCCAGGAGGACGGGGAGGGGAGGAGGCGGTCCAGGGTCAGTGCCACAGGGAAGGGAGGCGAGCAAGCGGGGAAGAAGCGAGGGAGAAGGGGTTTAATTAATTAATTGTTTTAACTAATTATTTGAATGTTTAATTATGATCTATTAGTTAATTAATTGTAATTAAAATACTATTTAATTGATTAATTAGTGTTTACGTCCATACCATGTGCTTTTTATTAACAGTTAAACTAATAGAATTAACCCTCAGAGGGCAATGTGTAGTTTTTGATAGTGTATGAGGGTTTTACGCAACAACCTGAATAGTACAGGGGGGTTTTGTACAATTTTACCCAAAAGTTTAATCAAATCTAGATCAAGGAACCAATTGAGAAGGTTGGATAGTGACAGGCTTATTCAAGGAGCTAATGCTGATGTTCCCACTTCACTTCCCTTTTTTTAGTGAGTGCTTCAGTTTGGAGTCAACATGGTCGAGGAGGATCCTGTCTGGATTTTTCCTTGGGAGGGAGAATGATGTATGAGGCAAGGCAATTGTCGAGCAGAACGTGCTCATTAACCAATTTTCTCACGTCAAA
The DNA here is from genome assembly GCA_038442645.1 of Agave tequilana. Classification (NCBI taxonomy): domain Eukaryota; kingdom Viridiplantae; phylum Streptophyta; class Magnoliopsida; order Asparagales; family Asparagaceae; genus Agave; species Agave tequilana. The sequence continues at coordinate 25,551 of JAVJIF010008173.1, read as the reverse complement.
CCATTTAACTTTCTTTAGGAGAAGCACACTTATTGATGGGCATTCAATTTGAGACATTTTGATTTTATCGACAAGATCTGCTATCCTGCTGCTACTTGGCCTTCTCCATTCCAACACTTTTCGCCACTCAAACCCACCTTCAATTCTGAAGCCATTTGAAAGAACATTTATGGAGCGGAAGAAGACTTCCACAACAAAAAAAAACAAAAACAAAGAAGACTTGTTCTTGGTCAGGATTTGGGGAAATTTTATAAGGTTTGGATGCTGTTGAGAAATGAAATCAGAAACTTCTTGTCTCCTGGACAAGGTTCTTGGCGGAAAATTTTAAGGAAACCCTCAAGATTCAACGAGAACTCTATTTTGGGTGCACAAGAACAAAATCTAGCATAATCCTAATTGCATCAGGGAAGAATTGAGAAGGAGAAAGGCAAAATAGTCTAATAAGATAATCATATCAGGGCAAAGGGCAACCTCAATCAATAATTGAAGCAACAGTGTAGATGGCAAAACATTGAGAATATGACTAAGAGACTCATTGATTGGGATCGGAGAATCTAAGAGGGACTCCTCCAGGAATATGAAACTTTTTCCAAATCATGCCTACTTCAACTTCATCAGCCTTATTCTCACGCACATGGCAATGGAGTAACGCGGCTCAGGAGAGACTTGGTGAAGACATTGTTGAGGATTCTAATTTTTGAAGGAGCTTTTTGTTATTGGGGATCTTTTTGTGAATGAAAACCCTAGTGCAGCATATCAAGTTACTATATGTGTGAAAAAAATTCAGATCTTTACTTCTTCATCCGATTGGATAAGTTCATTATTCACGGCTTGACTTCAGAAGTGGGTTCAGATGATAAGCATGAAAGTCTGGGAGCATGGCGAGAGCTCCATCTAACAACTGATTCCATGTGGGTGATGACTGAGCAAAGAAGATTAGTAGGGAGATGTGTTTGAGTAGCTCCTGTATAATTGTTCTAATTTACTCTAGTACCCCTATTGATTAATTGGACCGCTGACTTGACTTGCCAACCTAACATAACAAACTAATTGGGTTACTCCCCTATAAATATGGAGTTAAGCACGGGTCTAATATAAGATACTAACTCTTCTCTTACTTCCATTAAACATTCTTCTTGCAGATAGATCTGACTAAGTATTGAAGGGTCTTTGTTTGGCCAAGATAGTGATACTAACCCTCTAATTTGGTTGCAGGAGTCTCCAAGAAAGGGTTGAAGGATATCGCGACTGTTAATTACCACAATAATGAAGGTAGTGCATGTCTGCTTGTTTCAATTTGCACAAATGCTCATATCCAGACAGCTAAGTCAACTTGCCAACCTAGCATAATTGACTCCTCTATAAATAGGGAGTTGAGTGCTGGGTCTGGTATAACTCATGAGATTCTAACTCTTCTCATACTTCCATTAAGCTTTATTCTTGGAGAGAAATCTGGGTTTAGGCATCAGAAGGTCCAGTGTTCTAAGTATCCCCGATATAACCCTGATATTGCGCCGATATTGCGTTTGCCGCGCCTAGCCGCAATGATTTGACACATCCAAACTGATATAGCGTTTTTCATCCAAAATCGCCGATAAATAGGTATGAAGCCGATATATCGGCCGCAATTTTGGACCAGATATAGCGTTTTACACCCAATTTCTAGGATAGGTATTTGGGTAATTCGACTGATGTGCCAATGTGGCATTTTTGAAGATTCTACACTTGGATAGTGATTATGCATTCATGGGCTTAATGCAACTTATCGAGTTAAATATATCTTAAACATATAAGTATGATGTTTTACGTAGATTTATATAATTTATGCATATATTTTTTTATTGAGTTGTGATTTAAGACAAGAAGATATGTATATTTACAGTCCGATTTTGACATCCGATTTTTGAAAATATCCCCGATATATCTCCATCTCCGATAAATTTTCTCGGCCGATGTAGCCGCTGTGGCCGCCATTTAGAACACTGAGAAGGTCTTTGTTCAGCCAAGAGCAGCAATATTAGCCCTCTTCTTTGGCTGCAAGAGTTCTCAGAAAACTAATTGAAGTCAATTGTCTCCTTTTCTCACCACACTGATTAAGGATTTCATCACTAATATTCCGAAGAATATTGAGCTGTGATTATGCCAAATGCAGGATTTGAATTGAAATCTCATATTTCTGAGCAGATTCTTGTAGTCACAACCTAATGGAATCTTTTCAAACGCACATACTAAGACAAAAAAAAACTAAAAGAAAAAGAACAAAAAGAGTCTCTCTCCCCCGAGTGCTTCAAGAGAGCCGGGCGATTTTGGAATCTGGCGCGAGGTGGCTGCCTTTCCTGTCCTACCTGCTCCCTCTCTATACTCACCCTTACCTTCTTCCTCTCCTAATCTACTTCCTTAACCTCCTCTTTCTTCTTTTCTCTTATCATCATCATCATGCCTTAAATAAGCATGTACCCACAATGGCACCAAATTCCTTCTCTAATGTTGTCAAACGCACCGTTATGTGTGTGTTCTAGCTATAGTGAGCGACACACTATACCCTCTTCCTTGATGGAAACTCATCTGGTGTCAAAAGACTGCAGTGGTTTCATCCTCTTCTTCGTCTCCGATCACCAGTGTGTCCATCCATAGATCTTGATTCCTTTTTCGACTCTGAAAGTCCACTCTGTCAGTGGAATGTGGCGAGTTCTTTGCATATCCGACAGGGTTCGCCAGCTGTCCGTTGTTTTCTCAGTAGCTCAACCTCTGTTATCTCACATCGCCATGTGTCCAAGTCCCAGGCTACTCTACACATGTCTCTTGTAGCCAGCATCGTTATCTCTTATCATGGAGTCTCTCAGCTTTATCCTCCTATGGGTTGCGTATGGGATCATTCTAGGCCTGGGGCTGATTGTTTTAAGTTACTTTTGTGGGTGTAAGTAGTTGAGCTGACGCAAGTGCCACTAAAATACAGTGGTAAAATCTCTTAAGCAGTGACAAGAGGTATGGGGTTCAACTCCCCATTGCACCAGACTATGGCTAATATTTCCAAAAAGTAGTTGGACTGGCATACATAACTCCCTATTCTTCTATGTATATCTGGTTGTTTTAAGTTACTTTGCGATTGTAAGTAGTTGGATTAGCATATATAACTCCCTATTCTTCTATGTTATGTGGGCCTATCTGTCAAAGGCCCAGTATGTCCTAGTCTCATCTCTGCATGAGGACTTGTATGATCTACTACTACCATAACAATAACAACAACAATTAAGCCATTTGTCCCTAGTATTTGGGGTAGGCTACATGAACCAAAAGAGAATTACGCCGGATCGGGTACATGGATCAGCTTTCTCCACTCATTTTTATCGAGCAATATGCCTTCATTAAGACCTTTAGCCTCTATATCTTGTCGCATCAACTTCATACTTGTTTTCTTCGGTCTCCCCTGCGCTCTTTTAACTGCTCTACTCACCGGACTGGCGCATATGTAGGTTTACGTCGCACATGACCAAACAATCGTAGGTTGTTTTCTCTCATCTTCTCTTCTATCGGGGTTACGCCGTCTTAGTACAAATATTCTCATTTCTCACCTCTCCTCGTATTATCGCACATCCAACGAAGCATACGCATCTCTGCTACACTCATCTTCTGGGCATGATACTCTTTATAGCCCAACATTTATGCCATATAACAAATCTGGCTTAATAGCAGTCCCATATAACTTACCTTTTAGTCATAACGGAATGTTACGGTCGCATAAAACTCCTGTTACGCTCGTCCATTTCAACCAGCCGGCTTGAATCCTATGGTTGACATCACTATTGATCTCCTATCCTTTTGAATAATAGAACCCAAATCCTTAAAATAACTGCTCATCGGGATTCCTTATTTGTCTAGTATCATAATACTATAATTTCGGATTCCTTATTTATTGAATTTGCACTCCATATACTCTGTTGTGGCCCTACTTAATCTAAATCCTCGAGATTCTAGAGTTTACTTCCATACCTCTAATTTGGTATTTACCCTAACTCTTGTCTCATCGACTAGGACAATATCAACAAATAGCATATACCACGGTATCTCATCCTGAATAACTCTAGTAAACTCATCCATCACTATTGCAAATAAGAATGGACTAAAATGCAGATCCTTGATATAATCAAATTGTGATAGAAAAATTACTTGTTATGCCACCATAAATCTGACATTTGCCACTACCCCATCGTACATGTCCTTGATTATGCCAATATACTTGATGGGAACTCCCTTTTCATCAATGTCCACCATAATACCTTTCTTGGCATCTTATCATAAGCTTTTTCTAAATCAATAAAGATCATATGTAAATTTCTCCTCCTCTCTCGAAATCGCTTTATAAGTTGACGAAGCAAATGAATAGCCTCTGTCGTCGATCGCCCGGCATGAACTCAAATTAGTTCTCTGATATTTTAACATTCTTCCTTAACCTATGTCAATTACCCTTTCCCAAAGCTTCATGGTGTGACACATGAGTTTTATTCCATGGTAGTTTGATCAACTCTGGATATCACCCTTATTCTTATAAAGGGGTACTAGGGTACTCTTCCTCCACTCATTTGACACCTTTTTAGTTAGCCAGATCTTGTTAAAGAGCTTTGTCAGCCATCTAACGCCCATCTCTCCAAAGCATCTCCATATCTCAATAAGAATTCCATCTTGGTCAACAGTTTTCCTTGACTTCATCATCTTCAAGGCCTCTTTAACTTCAGATTCGCTAATTATGCACATATAATTATGATTCATATCCTGACACTGAAAGTTAAGACCACCCAAACCTTGAATAGAACTACCATTGAACAATCTGTCAAAATACTCTCTCCATCTTTCTTTAACTTTTTCATCTCGAACTAAAATCTACCAATCTACATCTTTGACACAACTTACAGTACATAAGTCTCTAGTCTTTCTCTCCCTAATTCGAGCAATTTATATATATTCTTTTTAACTTTTTTGGTGTCCAACTTCTCATACACTCGGTGTTCTAAATATCCCCGATATAACCCCGATATTGCGCCGATATTGCGTTTACAATACCTAGCCGCAATGATTTGGCACATCCAAACCGATATAGTATTTTTCATCTAAAATCACCGATAAATAGGCATGGACCCGATATATCGGCCACAATTTCGGCGATTTTAGACCCGATATAGCATTTTACACCCAATTTCTAGGTTAGGTATTGGATAATTCGAGTGATGTGACAATGTGACATTTTTGAAGATTCTACACTTGGTTAGTGATTATAGACTCATAAGCCTAATGCAAGTTATCGAGTTAAATATATCTTAAACATATGAGTATGACGTTTTATGTAGCTTTATATAATTTCTGCATATATTGTCTTATTAAGATGCGATAAAGACAAGAAGATATGTATATTTACAGTCCGATTTTGACATCCGATTTTTGAAAATGTCCCCGATATATCCCTGATATATCCCATCCCTGATAAATTTTCCCGGCCGATATAGCCGCTGTGGCCGCCATTTAGAACACTACATACACTTTATCTCTTGCATTCTAAACAGCTTTCTTAGCCTCCTCCTTGTCTAGTTTATACCTCTCAAAACTCACTCCATCACAATTTTTCTTCAAATCTCTGTAAGAGTCTCGTTTGATTTAATGGCAGTTTTTACCTCTTCATTCCACCATGATGTATCCTTATATGGTGGAGCACCACCCCATGACTCACAAAGTACTTGAGGCCTTATATGATATTGTACTCTTTTTATTGGGCTTTCTCAGCCATGAATAATAGAGAAAAAAAAAAGTGATTTTATAATGGTCAGTGTCGGGCCACTGTTAATTTAAATATTACGCACGCGAACATATAAGAGATATGCTAATAGCATTTTGCAGTCAGAATTAACGAGTCAAATGGGTGAAGTAGAGGTATTATTTGCAATTAAGCATGATGAAACCTTATCGGAGAATCAAATGGTTATAAATGGGAATATATATATATATAGTATATATATATATATATATATATATATCGTATGTAGTATATATATATATAATGTATGTATATATATATATGGATGTATATATATGTATATATGTATGTATATATATTGTATATGTATGTATTTGTATATATGTATGTATATATATGTATATAGTATGTATTTGTATAATATATGTATATATATCATGTATATAATGTATATATATATATATATATATATATATATATATATATATATATATATATATATGTATAAGGTTCACTGTAGAAGGCATTAAAGTGAGACAATCTTCGCAAGGTATACAAAAATTATATTAATGATAAACATCTCAAAAAGAAAACTAAACATAACTATTGATATGTATTACAAATGGCAAGCACTCAATTCATATTCATCACGTCATAGAGATTTGTGAGCACTTGAGATATTGCCAAAATTATCCAGATAGTAAAATAGCACATAGCACTAGCTGGGCCCTATTAAAATGGTTAGAAGGAGAAGGCACAGATACTTAAGAGAAGTAGCAATAAGAAGACTAATTGGAGTAGCCAGATATGTTATAGAGATAAGCTCTAGTGGGAGGTCCAATGGTCTTTAGGGAAAGGTTGACAAAGTTTATCTTGTCTAGTTCTGGTTAATTGTATTTCTACTCATTTTTTGCTTTCTGGTAAATGTTGCATCTCGTGTCGTTTCATTCAAACAGTTAAGTTCTTGGCACAAAGAGGACCTTAGGAGAGCAGCGTATGGATGTGAACTCTAACAACAAGGAGGTCACAAGTTCAAGCCATAGCTCAACCTCCTAGTGAGAGGAATTTCATGGTGGTATGGCCCCATCTTAAAAAAATAAAAAAAATAAAGTGTTTGCCTCATTCCAGTCTTTTTCTCCTAATAAATGAATCAATACCAACCCTATTGATAATAAGAAAAGATCTGAGGAACCATATCACAATATATTTACTGCAGATCTAAAACAGAGATGAAACAGACTCAAAGCCGCAGAACTATCACATATAGATTAATACAATGTTTCTGTAACTAAAATCCAGGATACCATAAAATTAATTTAAAACTAACAGTTGTTTGATTTAGAAACAGGTTGCTTATAGACCACAATGATGAACTAGCAACTTAATAGCTACCATATTTTAATCACATGCATGCATAAACAATAAAAAGGTACTTCTGTATAGATTTTAGATCATATTCCTCCGTACGGTATAAAAGAATGAAAATGCACAAACCTCTGCACCGCTAGGATCGTCAAGTTTATCAGATGCTCCTAACTGATATGGACGATTTGTGTCATGCAACTGCACAGGTGATCGGTAGACAACTGCACCATCTCTAACCACTAGGAAACCACTATCACCAACAATCGCAGCATGAATATACTGCAAATAAATAAAATAAAATCCTTTAGAAAAAAGGAATTATAATAATAACCACCGATATGCTTTTGATGCCATTTAAATTTATTACAAAGTTCCTTAAAAAGAACACACTTGAATTTCCAGTCCATGAAAGAGGGAAGTTAAGTGTTAGCATGGTGCGTAAATCAGTGAATGAGTCATAGCGAATGTCTTCCAATCCACCTTTATGCAACACTATATGCAAACTACGGTAAGTTTACTAGAGAGAACCATCAAATTAAGAGAGATAAGTGGACATTCCACTAATTCATGTGTTCGATGGAGAGATTTGTTGCATTCCACAGACATACAGACTAGTATACTGGGCCCGTGCTATGCACATTAAAAGAATCAATTTGAGCACAGTAAAAGTATTTTACGAGATACGAACATAAACGAACATAAAAGGAATTGAGATATTGAAGACTCAGCCGTGGTGAGTAAATGTCGTGTTGGGAATAAGTTCAATTGTATTTTACCACTAAAAAAGATGCATCGGATTAGAAATCTATTAATTAAGAACCCACGTTTTGTAGAATTCTAGGTTTATACTGCTTAGAAAGTTGCTATATTTTGAGTATAGGTTCTTCTGATATATAGCATTTTGTCTAGTACTGAGGTGGAGCTGAACTTTATGTCTGCATCCTTTTAGTTGGGGATGTGGCTAACAGTGGTGTCACAACTATTGGAGCTATGATATGTGATAATTTGGAGAAAAGAAGGTTCAGTATATTTATTCATAAAGCAATTAAATCAATATATATAGATACAAGAGAGAGTAGATAGATAAGAAAACGAGTAGTAAGATAAGGTAAGATAAGGGTATCTAACAATAAGATAAAGACAATTAAAAATAAGAGTATCTAATACCCCTCCCCTCAGACTCACAGTGGATCAAACATTGAGAGTTTAAAGAAAATCTCGCGAAACTTATGGGAGGTTTTTGATGAGTTAGTAAATGAAACATATTGCGATCGAAGGTGGCGTGGCGAGATCCAAATGTCCGAGAGGACGGCGAGCTCCATAGGACGAGATCCAACAGAATCAGGCAGGGGAGATCCAGCAGGATCTGGCGAGAAGGCGAGATCGGATGGATCAGGCAGGGCGAGATCCGGATGAATCGGCATCAGATGAGAGGGTGAAATCGGATGGATTCGAATCAGGCAAGGCGAGATCCAGATGAATCGATTCAAGAAGAAAGAGGTTTTTGTGAGCTCCTTGAACTCGACTGGCAGCGTGCTGGAGGACGGTCGATCATCTGAGTATGAAGAAAAGTCCAAGAGGGCTAAAATAGAGCCCAAGAGAGCTAAATTGATGAGAAAGCCCAATAGGGCTAAAATAAGGCCAAGAGGGCTCAAATCGGATTCTGCAACGTTAGAGGAACACGAGTGATGGTGGAGCTGACATCGGTGGATGGGAGAGGATCAGCGAGGACTCAGTCTTAACTGAGACGGAGGATGCGCGAGGGGACGACGAGGAAAACTCTAATGTTATATGAGGCGAAAGTGGCCCGTCGTTAGGCACACACCAGAGCAATCAAAATCCTAACCGTCTCTTTCTTTTCCTCTTTCTTTTTTCAACCAAAACCCTAGCCATTTTTTTCTTTCTTCCTTTTCTTCCTCTGCCGCACATCCTCAAGCCAGAGAAATCCTCTGTCGCACATCCTCCAAGGCCAACTTCAATTTCTCAAGGTGTTCCGCATCCTCCCCAAGGTGTCGCATCTACTCCAGGTCTCCCTACCACTTCTGGGCTCAACAGAGCACTGTTTAAGTCCCGATAGAGCAATCTGAGGCTCAGCAGAGTCCTGCCGAAGGATCTAAAGCATCTATCCAAGCTCTACAATTCCTAAAAGTGGCTCCCAATGCCTGCCGACCCTCCAACACCTGCCGAGCTCTCTGTTTTTACCCTGGCACTCCACCTAACCTCTACAAGGACTCTCTGGTGAGATTTGGTCCGTTTACTGCTCAAAAAATCAGATTTTTCCATCTGATGTGACCATTTCATGCTGAAAATTGTTTCTTTGATGCTAATATGGTTGTCCATGCTATTATCTGGTAACTAAGTTACTTGTTTGAGCTCCAACTGGCTACTATGTCTGACTACGAGTTCCTCCTCCAATATGATCTCCTCACCGATGGTTGAGACTGATGTACCCCAGATAATTCTGGAAACTACAGTGAATTTAAATGGCTCAAACTACTTGTTATGGGCACAGGCGTTCCGCATATTCATTAGCGCTTGGAATAAATTGGCTCATCTTCTTCAGGCTCCACCTGCTTCTACAGATCCCACGTATGTGGCCTGGCTTACTGGAGATTATTCTGTGATGGCATAGCTTCTCAACAGTCAGGAGGAGAAGAATAGTGATAATGTTATGTTCCTGACCATTGCTAAGGAGATGTGGGATACAGGAGACAGATCTGTGCCTGAGTTCTAAGGCGAACTCAAAGATCTGATTGATGAGTTGGAAATGCATCAGCATGTTGTTACTAATGCGGCGACACTGAGAGAATATCATCAGGATCTAAGGGTATCGAAATTTCTATCTGTCTTGAGTCTTACACTACGATCCTATGTGCTGGGTCATATACTGAGAGAAGATAGTATTCCGACGTTGACTGTCACCTTCTCGAGAGTTATGCGGGTCTCTACTGGATCTGATGTTTCATCTGTATCATTCATTGAGCAGTCTGTCATGATTTCTAGGCATGGCAGAGGTCGTGGTCGTGGTCGCGATTTTGGAGGACGAGGACGTGAATTTGTTGGAGATGGACGTAAATCTTATGAAGACAGACAGAGTACCACTAAGAAAGGCCCCCGGTAATGTAGGCATTGTGAACGTAGTAATCATATCTCCAAAAAGTGTTGGGAGAAATTTGTTCGACCTGAGTAGGTACAGCTATCTGATTCTGGTCCCCCTGACCCGCGTGTTTTCCTCAAAGTTCTTCATCTGTTATTCCTGACTCTTTCACGGTTGTACTGTCAAAGGAGGAGTATAATAGACACCAACAGTTAGAGTTCTCTCAGAATGATCTTTCAGCGACTCATGCATCTGCTTCAAATATGCACGCCTATATTCTCTCCTCAAAAGCCCTGGATATTAGACTAATGAGCCTCATCCCATATGACAGGTATTAAACAAGAGTTTGGTTCATTAAATTTATCATGTGTCCACCCCTCTGTTAAAATTGTCGATGGTACCTATTCTCCTGTATTAGAAAATAGAGTAATTCAAGCTACTTCATCCTTGACTCTTACTGATGTCCTATATGTTTCACGATTTTCTATTAGTCTCTTATCTGTCAGCTAGTTACTAAACATAAAAACTACAAAATAACTTTTTTCCTTCTTATTGTGTGTTTCAGAACCTGTCAACTGGGAAGAGGATTGATTCGGGGCATGAGCGAGGAGACATATACTATTTGGACGATTGAATGACTCCTACTAGCTTGGTTGCAGGTCAGTCTGATCCAATTTTACTTTGGCACTGGAGCTTGGGTCATCCTTTGGTGCAAGAGCTTCGATCTGTTATTCCTATTGAGTCTTCTATTTCTTCTTTAGGTTATGAGTCTTGTGAGTTAGGTAAGCATCATCGTGCTACCTTTCAGACTCAAGTCAATAATCATAGTAGTTCTGCATTTGAGTTGGTCCATTCTTATGTTTTGGATTCTAGTCATGTGCTCTCTGTTAAGGATTTTAGATATTTCTGCTCTTTATTGATGACTTCTCTCGCATGATGTAATTATATCTCCTAAAAAAGAGGTCTCCAGTGTTATTGATCTTTTCTTTATGAAATAAAAAATCAATTTTCTACTTCAATTCGTGTGCTTCATATTGACAATGCTTTAGAGTATGTTAAAAAAGATGTATTTATTTTTATTCTAAAAATGGGATTATTCATCAGACCTCTTGTTCTCATACATCCTAATAAAATAGAGTTGTTGAACGCAAACATAGACACATTCTGGATGTCGCTATAACCATAATGATTCATATGAGTGTTCCAAAATATTTATGGTCTGATGCTATATTAAGTGCTTATCATCTGATTAATAGGATGCCATCTTCTTTCTCGATAAAAACATCCTCATTTTCTTGTCTCTTTCCTAACAAAATACCTTTCTTCATGACTCCTCGTGTTTTGGCTGCACTTGTTTCGTTCAGGACTTGTCTCCTAGATCTATAAAATGTGTCTTTGTTGGGTATTTTAGGATACAAAAAGGATAGTGATACTATAATCCCTCAACCAGGAAGTATCCGATGTCTGCTGATGTTACGTTCTTTGAGTCTGTTCCATATTTCTCTCCACAGGTTTCTGTCACTATATCTAAGACTGTCCTCCTTCACTGTCTATGTCGTTGCCTACACCTGTTTTTACTGTTTCTTCGCCAGCACCGCTAGTAGAAACTCGGATCCCCCTGCAACCAAGCTAGTTCAGAATTTCAAATATGTCTACACTCATCGCCCAAAGGTTCATGATTCTAAACCAGTTCCGGCTAACCCTTCTCTAGTAAACGGTCCTCCTCCTTCATCATCAGTATCTCCCTCTGATCTTGATATTCTCATTGCCCTTCGAAAAGGTAAACGGTCTTGTACTGATCATCCTATTTTGAATTCCGTTTCTTATGATCACCTTAGCCTCACTTTTTGTCCAGTTTACCCAATCTTTGTCTTCGGAGTTTATACCCAGGTCTTATACAGAGGCTTCATTGGTACCTGCCTAGAAGCAGGCTATGGATGAGGAGGTGGAAGCCTTACTTCTAGAGGAACTTGGGAGTTGGTTTACACATCAACAGATGTTGTTGGTTGTCGCTGGTCTTTAGTACCTGTCTTTAGTACCGCCAAGATAGATCTGTGGATAGATATAAGTATAAGGCCAGGCTCGTGGCCAAAGATTATACTCAAACATATGGTATAGACTATTTTGAGACATCTCGCCAATTGCCAGAATACATTCTATCAGGATTCTATGCTCCATCGTTGTTAATCTGTCATGGTCATTGTACTAACTGGATATTAAGAACGCTTTCTTATATGGGGATTTTCATGAGGAAGTTTATATGGAGCAACCCCCAGGCTATGTTGCTCTGGGGGACAAAAGTCTCTCGTCTCAAGAAGGCCATATGTAGACTCAAGCAGAGTCCAAGGGCGTGATTTCAAAAGTTCAACCTTATCATTTCTGGTATTGGCTCTCATCGGTGTCTTCAGATCACTCTATCTTTGCTCGGCGCACAAAGTCTGGCATCGTAGTTCTAATTGTCTATGTTGATTACATTTTGCTGACTAGTAGTGATTCAGCTGGGCTATTGGAGACTAAGAAGTATCTTAAGCGTCATTTTGTGACTAAGGACAGGGAACGTCCAAAATACTTTCTGAAAACTGAAGTTACACATCAAAAACACAGTGTACTTCTTTTCTAGCGAAAGTATGCTCTGAATCTTCTTAAGGAAGCAGGACTTTTGGGAAGCAAGCCTGCTACCACTCCAATGGAAGCCAATGTGGATTTATAATTTGATGACAGTCATACACTTGATGATCTAGGAAGATATAAAAGATTGATTGGGAAGTTGATATATCTCACGATTACTAGGCCAGATATAACTTTTGTTGTAGAGATACTAAGTAGATTCATGCATCAGCCCAAAGAAACTCATTGGTTAGCTGCGATAAGGGTTTTGGCTTACATCAAGAGTTATCTAGAAAAAGGGTTGGCGTACAAGAAATATGGACATGTACGCATTTCTGGATATTTGGATTCAGGTTATGCTTGTGAGTCAGTAACGAGGAGATAGAAAGTATAATACTGGGTATTGCACCTTTGTTGAAGAAATTTGGTGACTTAGAGGAGCAAAAAGCAAGATATTGTGTCTCGCTCGAGGGCAGAAGCTAAGTATACAGTTATGGCTCATACGGCATGTGATATGGTATGATTAAAAAAAATCTACTGATGGAGCTTGATTTCAGACAGTCTGGGCCTACGCCTATGCATTATGATAATCAATCTGCCATCTATATTGCCCAGAATCTTGTATTCCATAAAAGGACCAAACACATTGAGATTGACTGTTATTTTGTCAGATATGCTTGGACAAAAAAGGTAGTTACGTTTCAGTTCACACCATCTTCAAAACAGTTGGCTGATCTCCTTACCAAAACTGCCTCACCTCAAGTGTTTTCGATTTTATGTAACAAGTTGGGCATGTTAGATGTCCATACTCCAGCTTGAGGGGGAGTGTTAAGTTGGGTTATTAGTATTGGGTTTTGAGTTGTTACACATATAACCCACCTTGTCTTTTATATATACCTTGTACATTCTCTTATGATAATAATCTTTTCTTTTGATGGTTTCTGTTTCTTTACACTATGCATGCTGAGGCTTTCGGGTTTGAGGTCCCATCCTTTCCCTCATTAAGAATCCAGGTTCCCAAGTGGAAATATAAGAAAAAATGTAATCGAAAGAGTAGGATTCACAAGTATCAAAGGAATATTGAGTTACATGCTCCTACTTTCACATTTCCAGTTAAGTATTCCTCAAAAGCAATTACAAACCTGTCTGTTCAGTGCTATAATGCATGCAGTTGATGATCCCATGGCACTTGTTCTTGAGTATGCTTTCCTTATTACTGTGGCAGGATTGACAAAGGACCTTTTTTTTTCCTGGACCACTGTTTCTGAATGGTCCATAAGCTCCCGAGCATATTGTCCTGCATCTATTCCATGTTTAGCCCAATCACTAACTCCATCCGCTATACCTATGACTTGTTCCCTTGCGCAAAAAAAGTGAGCGTCATCTCCAAGTCCCTTCCCTTGGGTATGTAATGTGATCCCAAAATCACCTTCAGTGTTTTCTTGGATGGAATTGTCCTAAAGTTAAAATCAAACGAGAAAATAGCAGTAAGAAAAACAGTCAAGAAATCTTGCTTTTATTTCCACTCCAAAGGAGAAAAATTGTTGTAAAGGACAAACAAAAGATAATAAATTGTAGAACTAGGTGTCACATTTATCCATGTTGCTCTACTTCCATGCTAAATACATAGGGATTTGTAGGAAAATTCGAGTATGCACCAGGATCAGTATAGCAATGCTAAACAAACGGCATGAATGCTTTTGGGTATTTAGCGCAATGCTTCTATCATAAGCCACCAACATAAATAGACAGGAACAAATATGCTGTAATAATCTCCAGATTTCCAATGTATACAAATCTGATTCCCTCCTACGACAAGATAGCGTTTAATTAATTCAATTTATGCCCACAATTTGACCAGACAACCTTATATAAATATTCCTTGAGATTTCCCCTTACCTATCTCATGGCACACAATGAAAGCAATATTCTTTAGCTGTATAAGAGGATAGAAATAAAATATGAGTGATGCGGATATCCAGAGCTGAAGAACCACGCCACGTGCATGGCACGTGTATCACCGGCAGAGAAAATGCCTCGTTCCGGTTCCCACCAGTAGTAGAATTCTATTTTTAATTTCTTTATTTTGCAATTGTATTTTTATTTTAATTAGGAGTTTTAGTTTCTTTATTTTGAAATTGTAGTTCTATCTGATAGGAATTTGAGTTGAACTAAGATTTTATAAAAGCCTATAAAAGACCTTGTAACAAACAATAAAGGCAATGAACAATTTTTATAAAATATTTGTGAGAGATTTGTTTATCTCACATTGTTTTAGGTATAAAACCCTAATTTGATCTCTCTCCTCCTTTCCTGCAGACCTTCTCTCTCTCTCTCCCGTTCTCTTTCCTCACGCTAGAGAACCCAACCTGCACCATCAACATCGTCTTCCTCTTTCTTTTCTTCTTCTCTCTCAACCTACCAACCCATCTCTGCCTCCAACCTCACGTCGTCCTCCTCCCTCATGTTATTCCTCGCGCACAGAAGCTCGCCACCACAGCCGCAACTTCCTCCTCCTTCCTTTCTTCTCTAACAACTAGCAAACATCGCCCCTCCCTGCCATCTGCACCACCGTGGCCACCCCTTCCCTCGTTATGCCGCCATCTCCACCTGCCACTGTCGTTGGACGTCTTCCCCTCTCCTGCAACCTCTCCGACCTCGCCCCTCATCGACGAGGCCACATCGCTATCCACAGGGTTGCGCCACATCTGAGTTGAAACAAAACCCGATCCAAGAAACATGTCAATTTCGGGTTTAAGAGATTAAAAAACTTGTTTCAGATCCAAGCCAAACTCGAGATCCACAAACAAAGAAAGAGAACAAGTTTAAGTTTTCAACCCGCAAATGATCCAACCAGTTAGCTACAACAACCCAACCCGCTTCAAGTTTCAGATCCGACTAGCGTGATCAGTGCAGACAGACCCGTTAGTACACCCTCGTTGTTTTCAATCTGTAAATTTCACATTTGGACTCCGATTCAGGCGATCTTTGAACCCTTGAGTTTGTGATGGCAAGATCTACGCACTGGCATCCACTACAGGTCATTGAGATCTCTGTGATTCTCGGTAAGTAATTTTTCTTCACCCGGAGGCTCATCTCTATTATTTTATTGATTTAATCTGCTGCCACAAATAATAAAATCATGAGATTCTAATAGTCATGTAGTTGCTTGTCCTTTTACATTGCATTTATAATCGTGCCATCGTAATTTAAGATTTGCATTTAATTTATCGAGATTAAAACGGTACAACTATGATTGCATCATTCTGTTAAAATTAATCTGCTTGCATATTAGTTTTAAGTGTTTTCCTATCAAAATCGTACAGCTAGTAAAACGTAATGAAGTTTTATTCTGTCACTGATTTTTGCCTCACACACGCATTATATTTCACACCAATTTGGTATCAGAGCGTGGTTTGGGTAAAATTTGCATCACGTAGATATTTGTTAGAAAATTTTACTGCTATCTTGCATTTAAAAAATTATCTACTTTAGAATTGTACTTTTTCATCTTCATTTAGGTTTGTGCATGCCCACCGTAGTGGTAACTCATATCTTAGGAGAGTCTAGTAAAGTTTCCCCCACTTCTATAAAGTCCCAACCTACAGTAACACTTGTCGACATAATGGCTCAACTTACTGCCCTAACTCATACTATAAGTGAGGTGCACAAAGACCAAAAGGCTGAACACGGGAGATTGGCCAAAATAGAGACTGCACGAGAACCACCCAAAATTGAGGAAGACAGAGCTTGCTCGAGAACCACCCAAAATTGAGGAAACCCTAGTGCTACCCAAGGACAGTCGTAACGCCCCTAATCCTGATGAGCAATACTTAAGAAGCATCAAGTTGAATGTCCCCACCTTTAATGGACATCACGATCCAAAACTCTTCTTAAATTGGCTACAACTCAATATGTACTTCACATAGTATCTCCTTACTAAGCCTAAAAAAGTCAAGTTTGTTATCATGAAATTGACTGGCCAAGCAGCCAATATTTAACCAATATGAAATCGATTAGAATATCCCGACGTCGAGAGACTACAGAGACTTAGTCTGCCATGAGGGACAAACTTAGGGACAAATATGTGCTAGAATCCTACTTCGATCATCTTCTCGACGACTGGCACCGATTCAACCAAGGCACTAAGTCCATCGAGGACTATATGACCCAATTTGATGAGTTCCTCATTTGTCACAGTATCTTCAGACAAAAAGTAGCACTCAAATCTTTTCTCGGTTTTCGGTTGGTCTTAGAGAAGACCTACACACAGAATTGTTAGCTCGAGGAATTATCAAACTTGAGAAGGCTTATGCATTAGTTCAAGATGTAGATTCTGTTAGGACCAATCATACTTTCAAGAGTCAAGATTATAGAGTCTCAGTGTCTAGAGCTTCAACATCTCCCCAACCCAATAGGTTTAGAACCCAAACTCTTTCACATAAAAATGACATCAAGAGCAAGAGCCTTGAACGAGTAATAAAAATAAGAGCCCTGAGTTGCTCAAAATTAGTTCCACGACCAAGTGCTACAAATGCAAGATTATAGACACTTAGTTGTCAATTGTTCTACTCTCGTCAGAATCACAATAATAGATAGAACACCCACCGAAATAACTGAATCAGACTCTGAAGAGTACATTTATGACTGAGGAGATGTTAAAACTGACGAAGAGTTCACAAGTGATGATGTTGGTCTCAATTGTATTAATCAAACACCATCAACTTACTTGTTTGTTGTTAGATGTATCCTCACCTAACCAGCTAAAAAGGACCATTGGAGAAAAAATGTTATCTTCCACATGTTCATCAAAATTGGAGATAAGAACTGTAAGGTTGTTGTGGACAGTGAAAATTGTATCAATACAATATCATCCAAGTCCCTCAAAAATCTTGATTAAAGGATATACTCTACCCCCCACATTCAAAGTGCCATTGACTCACGACACTTGAGATTTGACAATGATGTCTTATCCCAGTTAATTCCAATCATTACAAAGTCAAGATATAGTGTGATGTGATTACCATGAATGTGGGTCAAGTTATATTAGGTAGACTGTGCTTGTTCGACAAAAATATCACTATTAACATGTGTCAATTGAGCATAAGTTAAGCAGATTAAGTTGCCACCCTTTGAGATCAAAAACTGGACGGCCCAAGCAGGCATCCACTTTGGCCTTGTTGTCAACTCCACCTTCTCCACCTCTTATTGCTACTATTTTCTTTTCTCATCTCCCACTAGCCATGTATACCCTATAGACATGTATACCCTGTCTGTAAACTGCTTCCTCTTTTACTGTCGATACCATTCCACTACAGAGCATTCGGGTCTGTATCTACATTTGCATCACACAAACACGTGCATAAACTACATAAAAGATCATTGATGGAAATAAATAGAGCAACGTGAAGCCTACTTTAAAACTGATAGTAGAAAAATATTTAAAACTTTTAACGTAGGCTATAATGTGAGGGTTCGGATTTATCTGAAACAGTTTCCTTCGGGGACTGTTAAAATGTTGCATGCCTGTAGTGCTGGACCATTCAAGATCTTGAATAAGCTGAATTATAGTACTTATATTATAGATCTTTCTAGATATTATGGCATTAGTTGTACTTTCAATGTTAATGATCAAATAGATTACAGGTTTTAATTGTAGCACATTGACTGATAAGCCTTTCTCTAAGCCATTTTCTGAGAGCTCATCACTTAGTCCACCCCCAAACACTCATCTCATTACAGCATAGAGAGTTGAGAAAATTTTAGGAGATATGAATACCAACACCAAATTTGTAAAACTCACAGGTACTTGATCCGCCAGAGAAAAGGCACCAACTGTTGATTCACAACTAGATCGAGGTAATTTACAGTAGATTGATCTAGTACAGTAGAAGAGCACTATTCCACCTGACTCCATGAGGTCGAGTCTTCTCCACCCGAAGAGAATGATGCGGACATCCACAGCTGAAGAATCACGCCACATGAATGGCACGTGTATCACCAATGGAATAAACGCCTCGTTCCAGCTTTTAGTAGTAAAATTCTATTTTTAGTTTCTTTATTTTGCAATTGTATTTTATTTTAATTAGGGGTTTTAGTTTTTTATTTTGAAATTGTAGTTCTATTCTGAATAGAAATTTGAGTTGTATTCAAATTTTATAAAAGCCTATATAAGGCCATGTATCAAAGAATAAAGATAATGAAGAATTTTGATAAAAAATTGTGAGAGATTTGTTTATTTCAAATTGTTTTAGGTGAAAAACCATAATTTGAACTTTCTCGTCGGTTGAAGTGAGCCGACTCAAGCCATTCTCAAGACGACCTGAGCCGCAGGCCGACCCGAGCCGACTCGAGCCTAGCCAGAGCCGACTCGGTCGACCCGAGCCGATGCCGAGCCGGGCAACTAATTCAGCTCGGTTGCAGAGCTAATCTATTGTGAGCTACAGCCAACTAATATCAGCTCGACTGCAAAGCTGCTAGCTGAGCCAAGCTGTTGTAGTTATGATGTAGAAGTGATGTGCTGCAGCTTTTTGCTACAAAACTGAGCCGAACTGCCGAATTGAGTTGCAGATGAAGTAAGGTCCGTATTGGCAATTTCTTTAAGTATAGTAGGATTGTCTAAATTTTAAGGAGGGTAGTTTTTTCAAAGTTCGTCTGTTTCATGGTGACCAATTCTACTGAGACGAAGGCAGATGAGTCCAGTGGGACGACGACTCAGATAAGAATTTTTGAGATAGTTTCTGGTAGAATTACAAAATGAAAACTTAATAAAAATAATTACTGCAGTTAAAATGGGTGATTGAGATTTATGTGGCTAGTCGAGGGAAAGCTAGTCATTTATTGGCGGACCCCATTACTCTGGTAATAGATACTTGGATACTGGAGGGCAATTTCCTAGCACGGTTCAAAGACTCGTCCGAGTCGGAGACGAGTCGGCTGAGTCGTATCCGTCTCGGCCCGTTCCGAGACAAGTCCGAGTCACGAGTCTGTCGACTCAACTCAGAGGAGACCGACTAGGCGAGAATCAGAGTTGACTCAGTCGACTCGGCATTATGATGATAATTTTGTGCCTCATCGCAATTCAATATGGAAATAACTATATTAGCATGTATTTATGAATGTAGTTTGTGCAATTTACTATATTGTGCATGTATTTTGATATGTTTCTACCGATAACGCGTGTATTTATACTTTTGCTTTATATTTAGTGTGCGACGTTATATATTTTGGACATGCGATACATGAATGTGGGTGTCTACATTTTTTTAAGATTTATCGTGATTTTTTCAGAATTTTTTGAGCTTTCTATGTAGCGTTTTGCGCGTATCGCCCGATACCGAACCGAGTCACCGAGACCGCTCCGTCTCAGTGCCGCCGAGTCGTCGGCCGAGACCGCGACTGTGAACCATGTTATCTAGTACATCAGATATTGATCACGATGGAGTCCAAAATTAAGGACTTGGTTCTTCATTGCATGACAATGAAAGAGTTATAGGCTTTTCTGAGAGATCTCTATAAAGGAAGCAGTAACATCAATAGGGCTTATGATGTTATATAAGATTTGTTTCGGAAGAAGCAAAATGGCCAGCATATGGATGATCATTACGGCGAGTTCAATCACCTAATAGAGGACGGCAAATATTTCCGATCACATCGGATGTGACGCAGATGCAGAGAACCAATGGAATCAGTTGATGATACTAACGTGCTTGAGTACTCTAGACCCTGTTTATTCTTCAGCTAGGTCTCAGATTATGAAAAGATCTGCTGTGAACTCCCTACTAGAGACATCATTTCTTGAAGATTGTCATTTCTAAGGTGACACTGACTCAACTACAGCAGCAGCAGATCGATTTGCCCTAACAGCATAGGGAAAGCAAACTACTAGTGGACGTGGAGAAAGTTGTGTTGACATGAGAGGAGAGAGGGCTACATTAGTGGATGCCTTAGTGGTCGCGGTGGTACCAGGGGTGAACGAGAAGGACCTCAAGAGATGGCTCTGTGGTTTATTATTATTACTATAAAGAGCAGACTATACGAAGTATCAGTGCCCCTTTTTTGAAAGGGAAGCCAGCAGCGAGAGGTGGACATGTCTCTGCCATATAACGAGCACTTGTGACATCTGTTTGAGCAGTTCTACTTGTTCCAGCAGCAATAGAACACACAGACTCAGTCTTCCTCTTTCTTCGCAACTCTCGCTCAAACAGGTAATCATATGTCTTGTCTTACATCGTCTATATCTCATACTCGGATTACAGACTCAGGAGCGACTGATCACATGACTGAGAACCAAGATATTATGTCCTTTTTTACTCCTGCTTTATACTCTAAAACTATAGTCTTAGCAAATGGTTTCCGCACACCTATTCAAGGTATTGGCATTACCACTACAACTCCTACTCTTTCTTTATCATTTGTTTTCTACCTACCTCGTTTCTCATTTAACTTATTATCAGTAAATAAGATTATCAAAGTTCTGAATTGTACAGTAACATTTTTTTGACACATTTTGTATTTTAAGAGCTTGGGATGAGGAAGACGATTGACACAAGATGTAAGCGGGACGAACTGTATGAGCTAGAGTTAGCATCCGATCAAGTGGTGTGCATCAGTACTTCTCAGCGTTGGATACCACTGACGATGAGGTCACTCTTCTCTACCTATACTAAAACTTCTTATCCCCTCTTTAGGTTAGGTTTCATCTTTATAGTGTGAGTCTTGACAGTTAGGAAAGCATCATCATATGTTTTACCTTAGTCGAGTAAATAAAAGCGCTGATAAGCCATTTGATTTAGTTTATTCCGATATATGGGGTCCATGTCCATTACCTTCAAAACTGGGTTTAATTATTTTGTCAGGTTTGTGAATAACTGTTCTCAAGTTATATAGATATATTTGCTAAAATCTAATTCTGAAGTGTTTTCTATGTTCAAAATTTTTATTCAGAAATAAAAAATTTGTTCAATTCTAGTATTAAAATATTGAGATTTGATAATACTAAAGAATATTTGGATAACCACTTCAATCAATTCTTTGAACAAAATAAAATCTTGCAACTATTCTCATGTCCTATACTCCTCAACAAATGGGGTACGTGAACGTAAAAATAGACACCTTGATATTGATGGACTCTCATATTTCATAGACAAGTACCAAAAGAATTTTGAGGGTGAGACCATTTTGACTGCTTGTTACTTGATGAATTGAATGACACTCTCTGTACTGTAAAATAAAATCACATATTCCGCTATGTACCCAGACATGGATTTATTCCCTCTGCCTCCAAAAAATTTTGGTCTCTTTATTTTATCCATAATCATAGCTCTCATAAGACAGCTTAATCTAGGTCTCTCCAAGGAATTTTCTTGGTTACTCTAGAACTCAGAAAGATTATAAATATTTTTGTTCAGCTATAGGCAGATATGTCTTATCGTCCGATGTAACCTTTTTTGAGTCTAAACGAGAATTTTCACATCTTCTTCTCCTTTGGTGTCAGAAAATGACTATGATTATCTATTTTATTAGGAAACATTACTAAATAGTGATCAGTCAACATTTAAAATTTTAACTTGTAAAAATCCACTTCAATTTCAGGTCTACTTCAGACCTACACACAACA
This sequence comes from Agave tequilana, assembly GCA_038442645.1. Lineage (NCBI taxonomy): Eukaryota > Viridiplantae > Streptophyta > Magnoliopsida > Asparagales > Asparagaceae > Agave > Agave tequilana. The sequence goes on along the minus strand of JAVJIF010008173.1, from coordinate 3,120 downwards.
AATCGCTCCTCCTCTTGTGCCATCGCCAGCCTCAATACCAAGTCGTGCATAAGAGTTGATTGAGGATGTGACTACTCAATTGCCGGTATTTCTATTCTAATGATCTTCCCATTGCACTTCAAAAAGAAAATGTACTTATACTCAGCGTCATCTCTCTAATTTTTTTTTATTCTCATTTATCAGCTTCTTTTCGTTCGTTCATTTTCTCTCTGGACTCATACTCGGTTCCGAACAATGTATCAGAAGCGTTGTCTATTCCTTCAGGTTGGACTCAAGCGATGCAGAAGAAAATGATGGCCTTAGCCAGGAAAGAAAGTCATTGGGTGTAAATAAATTTACATCTCCAAGTTAAACCCGAATAGATCTCTGGCTCACTTTAAAGGCGATATTGGTAGCCAAAGGATACTCACAGGTGTATGGACTAGGTTATGTGGATATCTTCTCACTGGTTGCGAAGATGACATCCGTGTGGTTCCTGGTGTCATTAGCAGTGGCATACTACTGACTACTTCATCAGTTGGACATCAAGATGTTTTTCTCAATGGTATTATTAATGAGGAGGTTTATATGGAGAAACACCATGCTTTATTGCTCAGAGGGAGAGTATGAAGATTTGCAGATTGAAGAAGTTACTTTACGGTCTAAAACAGCCTTTGAGAGCCTGGTTAAGCATTTTGTATTAGTGATTCAGGAGTTTGGACTCTGTCGGTCAAAGAAAAACCACTCTGTATTTTGGCACATATAACATGGGAAGAGAATCCTTCTAATTGTATATGTAAATGATATTATGATCACTAGAGATGACAAGGAGGGAAATTGATAGCCTAAAGAAGTACTTGCAGAAGCAGTTTCAGACCAAGAATATTGGATTCCTGAAGTACTTCTTAGGCATTGAGGTGGCCAGATCTAAAAAAGGCATTATTCTGTCACAGAAAAAAAATATACTTGACTTACTTTGGGAGGCTAGGATGCTAAGATGTAAGAGTATTGATTTTTTGATGGATGTAAACATAACTACTCAGATCAATGGGAGCTTCTTGAGGATGTCACATTCACAATCAGCGTGGTGAGTCAGTTTTTGTTAGCAGCGAGGACTACTCACTTGCAGGCGGCAATGAAAATTTTGATGTATTAAAGAAAGCTCCAGGAAAATAGCTTCTCTATTCAGATCATAGATACACTCAAGTAGTAAGTTTCTCAGATGCGAACTGAGTAGGTGCTCTTTTGATAGGAGATCGATCACAGGATATTGTGTATTTCTTGTAGGAAATCTTATATCATAAAAAAGTAAAAAAGTAGAATGTGATTTCTCGGTCCAGTGTAGAATCAGAGTACAAAGTAATGGCAAATGTGACATTAGAGTTAATCTGAATTAAAAATTTATTGATATTGATTTTTCTTAGAGTGTCCTATGAGACTGTATAGTGACAATAAGACAGCAATACACATTGTTGAAAATGACGTGTTTCATGAGAGAACAAAACACAATAGATTGATTGTCATATGATTCGTAAGAAGCTTGAGGATAAGATCATTGTAGCGAAGCATGTATCATCAGGGCACTAGTTAGCAGATCTTCTTACCAAACCCCTTGTAAAACAAGGGTAGAATTTATTGTGACAAACTAGGCATGTATGATGTATACGTTCTAGCTTGATTGGGAGTGTTAGGGAATATGAATTGTATAATGAGTGTTGTATTAGCATAAGAGATGTATTAGGAGTAGAATAGGAATAGGAGTAAATTTAGGATTTCTTTTATATATAAATATACTTGAGAGGAGAGATCTCAAATTATCTCTCTCTTCCAAATCTCTGGAACTACTTTGACCAAAATAACAAGAAATAATAGTAACTTAGGCAATTTTCAAACACTTTGCCAATATTCTGCATGCAAAGAACGAATGAGTCAAGGTTTCCAAATACTCTATGCTTAGTATAGTTATTCTTATTCTTATTGTTGAACATATAAAATTTGACTGACATTTAGTATAGGCCGAAAATAATATGTAAATTTTCAGACAAGTGAGAATATTACAATTATAGTGTCAAGCACATTATGAAGCTTCCAGTGTCACCCCAAATTGTGTTGCCTGAGTCCATAACAAGCAAGTACATGTGTCCCTGAACAAGAGACACAAGGTGCACAACTGAGTTACAGTCACCTGCCTTTTCTGAACGACATTGTTGCCAAATGCAAAAGGTTTCACATGTACAGAGTAACGATAGGTTCAAACTCTAGTATTCTGATGTCAAATCTAAACTTTCCTGACCTTTTGCACATTATAGACAATGACCGGCCCCTCAAGTTTGGGACTAGTCATAATTTGAAAGTAAAATTTGACAAGATTTCAGGATCAGATTTGAAACCTAAACAAACAATGTTCTTGGGTCTGAAAGTCCACCCTAGCAAGGTTCCAAACTTCAAATTGAAGAAAGTTACTACCTCCAATACCATTCCCATGGTTTCAAATATTGGCTGATTCATATATTATTTTTTTTTGAAAGGTAAATATACTTTATTGATCATAAATCTAAAAAATAAATACACCACAGTAACTTGCAAAGGTTATGTGTACCCATTTCAAAAAGTAAGGAGAGGACCTTTGTCATCACTTCCCATTTTGACCTAAGCAAACAATCCTTCCAAGTTAGTTGACTCCTACACACACACATACACACACACACTCAAATACCAATATTCGACATATAAATACAAGATCCACTCCGTTGAAGTTGATCTATATTATTTAAAGTAACTAAAAATCAAAACTCGACTGTTTTGAATATTTTTTGTTCATTCATCAAGCAAAAAATGGACGGTCGAAAGTAGTGAGTTGGTTAGATCTATGTCTTTAGACATACAAATTATCGATCCGGCCATTTGATCATGATCTAAATATCTAAAAACCCTACAAGCTAAGTTTTTGTTAGGTTTCAAATGTTCTACACCGTTAAACTAACCAACTCACTATTTCAGCCGTCCATTTTTTTTCCTACTTGATGCATGGGCAAAAAGTATTTAAAATATTTGATTTTTGGTTTATAGATACTTGAAATAATATAGATAAATTTCAAGGGAATGGATTTTGTATTCAGATGATGTATGGTTGTATTTGAG